>QNQO01003353.1:0-63613 GCA_003290165.1 Berberis thunbergii | reverse complement strand
CGTACAACGAGTTTTCCTTCTTCGTTAAGAACAAAAAATCTTGTTTGTTGAGTCAAACATGTCCCATTTAGCATTATTATGGTACCACGAGAGTTAGAAATCGAGCGGAGTCCATTTGGTCACTCAAATTTTTGTATTCTCGAATTGCACCCAACTTGGCCTCCAATTGAGCCTACAACGTACAAACGAGTTTTCCTTCTTCGTTAAGCTCAACCAACCTTTTTGTTGAGTTAAACATGTACCAATTGACGTTATTATGGTGCCAAGTGAGGATTTAAATCAAACGGAGTCTGTTTGGTAAATCAAATCCTTGTATTCTCGGATTGCACCCAAATTGGCCTCCAATTGAGCCTACAACGGACAAACGAGTTTTCCTTCTTCATGAAGCACAATCGAACCTTTTTGTTGAGTCAAACATGTCCCATTTGATGTTATTATGGTGCCACATGAAGATTTAAATCAAGCGGAGTCCATTTGGTCACTCCAATCCTTGTATTCTCGGATTGTACCCAACTTGGCCTCCAATTGAGCCTACAACGTACAAACGAGTTTTCCTTCTTCGTTAAGCACAACTGAACTTTTTTGGTGAGTCAAACATGTCCCATTTGATGTTATTATGGTGCCACATGAGTTATAGATCAACCGGAGTCCATTTGGTCACTCAAATCCTTGTATTCTCGGATTGCACCCAATTGGCCTCCAATTGAGCCTACAGCGTACAAACAAGTTATCCTTCTTCTTTAAGCACAACCGAACCCTTTTTTTGAGTCAAAAATGTCAAATTTTACATTATTATGGAGCCACATAGAGTTAGAAACCAAGCGGAGTCCATTTGCTCACTCAAATCCTTGTATTTTCGGATTGCACCCAAATTTGCCTACAATTGAGCCTACAACGTAGAAACAAGTTTTCCTTCTTCGTGAAGCACAACCGAACCATTTTGTTGAGTCAGAAATGTCCCATTTGACGTTATTATGGTACCATGTGAGGATTTAAATCAAGCAGAGTCCATTTGGTCACTCCAATCCTTGTATTCTCGGATTGCACCCAAATTGGCCTCCAATTTAGCCTACAACGTACAAACAAGTTTTCCTTCTTCGTTAAGCTCAAACAAAACTTGTTTTTTAGTCAAAAATGTCCCATTTGATGTTATTATGGTACCACACGAGTTAGAAATCAAGCGGAGTCCATTTGGTCACTCAAATTTTTGTATTCTCGAATTGCACCCAACTTGGCCTCCAATTGAGCCTACAACGTACATACGAATTTTCCTTCTTCGTTAAGCACAACCAAACTTTTTTGTTGAGTCAAACATGTCCCAATTGACATTATTATGGTGCCATATGAGGATTAAAATCAAACGGATTCCATTTGGTCAATCAAATCCTTGTATTCTCGGTTTGCACCCAAATTGGCCTCCAATTGAGCCTACAACGTACTAACGAGTTTTCCTTCTCCGTTAAGCACAAACGAACCTTCTTTTTGAGTAAAAAATGTCCCATTTGATGTTATTATGGTATCACATGATTTATAAATCAAGCGGAGTCCATTTGATCACTCAAATCCTTTTATTATTGAATTTTCCTTCTTCGTTAAGCTCAACCGAACTTGTTTGTTGAGTCAAACATATCCCATTTAACGTTATTATGGTGCTATGTGAGGATTGAAATTAAACGGAGTCCATTTGCTCACTCAAATCTTTCTATTATCGGATTGCACCAAAATTGGCCTCCAATTTGGCAACAACGTACAAACGAGTTTTCTTTCTTCCTTAAGCACAAAAAAACTTGTTTGTTGAGTCAAACATGTCCCATTTGATGTTATTATGGTACCACGTGAGTTAGAAATCAAGCGGAGTCCATTTGGTAACTAAAATTTTTGTATTCTCGAATTGCACCCAACTTGGCCTCCAATTGAGCCTTTTTTTTTTTTTTGAAAGGCAAGCCGGTTTTTTCAGCCTAGGATCCGTAACCTAGTCCCGAGATGCGACCTACGGGTCGAATACCACCCCGAAATAAAGATGCCTCCAGTGGGTCTCGAAGCAAGGATCTGTGGAACAAGACCACAGCCTTAACC
Source organism: Berberis thunbergii (assembly GCA_003290165.1). Lineage (NCBI taxonomy): Eukaryota > Viridiplantae > Streptophyta > Magnoliopsida > Ranunculales > Berberidaceae > Berberis > Berberis thunbergii. The sequence goes on along the minus strand of QNQO01003353.1, from coordinate 61,537 downwards.
AATCGACCACAGCCTCTTTGGCACCCCGAAATTGAGCCTACAACGTACAAACGAGTTTTCCTTCTTCGTTAAGCACAACCAAACTTTTTTGTTGAGTCAAACATGTCCCAATTGACGTTATTATGGTGCCACGTGAGGATTCAAATAAAATGTAGTCCATTTGGTCACTCAAATCCTAGTATTCTCGGATTGCACCCAAATTGACCTCCAATTGAGCCTGCAATGTACAAACTAGTTTTTCTTCTTCGGTAAGCACAAATGAACTTTTTTGTTCAGTCAAACATGTCCCAATTGATGTTATTATGGTGCCTCACGAGGATTGAAATCAAACGGAGTCCACTTGGTCATTGAAATCCTTGTTTTCTCGGATTGCACCCAAATTGGCCTCCAATTGAGCCTACAACGTACAAACGAGTTTTCCTTCTTCGTTAAGCACAACCGAACCTTTTTGTTGAGTCAAACATGTCCCATTTGACGTTATTATTTTGCCACATGAGGATTTAAATCATGCGGAGTCCATTTGGTCACTCCAATCCTTGTATTCTCGGATTGCACCCAAATTGGCCTCCAATTGAGCCTACAACGTACAAACGAGTTTTCCTCCTTCGTGAAGCACAAACGAACTTTTTTGTTGAGTCAAACATGTCCCATTTGACGTTATTATGGTACCATGTGCGAATTTAAATCAAGAGGAGTCAATTTGGTCACTGCAATTCTTGTATTCTCGGATTGTACCCAAATTGGCCTCCAATTTAGCCTTGAACGTACAAACGAGTTTTCCTTCTTCGTTAAGCACAAAAAATCTTGTTTGTTGAGTCAAACATGTCTCATTTAGCATTATTATGGTACCACGAGAGTTAGAAATCGAGCGGAGTCCATTTGGTCACTCAAATTTTTGTATTCTCGAATTGCACCCAACTTGGCCTCCAATTGAGCCTACAACGTACAAACGAGTTTTCCTTCTTCGTTAAGCTCAACCAAACCTTTTTGTTGAGTCAAACATGTACCAATTGACGTTATTATGGTGCCAAGAGAGGATTTAAATCAAACGGAGTCTATTTGGTCAATCAAATCCTTGTATTCTCGGATTGCACCCAAATTGGCCTGCAATTGAGCCTACAACGGACAAACGAGTTTTCCTTCTTCATGAAGCACAACCGAACCTTTTTGTTGAGTCAAACATGTCCCATTTGAAATTATTATGGTGCCATGCAAGTTAGAAATCAAACGGAGTCCAGTTGGTCACTAAAATTTTTGTATTATCAGATTGCACCCAAATTGTCCTAGAATTGAACCTACAACGTACAAACCAGTTTTCCATCTTCGTTAAACACAAACCGAACTTTTTTGTAGATTCAAACATATCCCAATTGATGTTATTATGGTGCCACGAGAGGATTGAAACCAAACAGAGTCCATTTGGTCACTCAAATCCTCGTATTCTCGGATTGGACCCAAATTGGCCACCAATTGAGCCTACAACGTACAAACGAATTTTCCATCTTCGTTAAGCACAAGCAAACCTTTTTGTTGAGTCAAACATGTCCCTATTGACGTTATTATGGTGCCGCGTGAGTTAAAAACCAAGAGGAGTCCATTTGCTCACTCAAATCCTTGTATTCTCGGATTGCACCCAAATTGGCCTCCAATTGAGCCTACAACGTACAAACGAGTTTTCCTTCTTCGTTAAGCACAACCGAACTTGTTTGTTGTGTCAAACATGTCCCATTTGACATTATTATGGTACCACATAAGTTAGAAACCAATCGGATTCTATTTGGTCACTCAAATCCTTGTATTCTCGGATTGCACCCTAGTTAGCCAACAAGTGAGCCTACAATGCACAAACAAGTTTTCCTTCTTCGTTGAGCACAACCAAACTTTTTTGTTGAGTCATACATGTCGCAATTGATGTTATTATGGTACCACGTGAGGTTTTAAATCAAACGGAGTCCATTTGGTCACTCCAATCCTTGTATTCTCGGATTGCACCCAAAAGTGCCTCCAATTGAGCCTACAATGTACAAACGGGTTTTCCTTCTTCGTTAAGCACAACCGAACCATTTTGTTGAGTTAAAAATGTCTCATTTGTCGTTGTTATGGATCCACACGAGTTAGAAACCAAGCGGAGTCCATTTGCTCACTCAAATCCTTGTATTCTCGGATTGCACCCAAATTGGCCTCCAATTTAGCCAACAAAGTACAAACGAGTTTTCCTTCTTCGTGAAGCACAACCGAACCTTTTTGTTGAGTCAAACATGTCCCATTTGATGTTATTTTGATGGCACATGAGGATTTAAATCAAGCGGTGTCCTTTGGTCACTCCAATCCTTGTATTCTCGGATTGCACCCAAATTGGCCTCCAATTGAGCCTACAACGTACAAACGAGTTTTCTTTCTTCGTTAGGCACAACCAAACTTGTTTGTTGTGTCAAACATATCCCATTTGATGTTATTTTGGTGCCATGTGAGTTATAAATCAAGCGAAGTCCAGTTGGTCACTCAAATTTTTGTATTCTTAGATTGCACCCAAATTGGCCTACAATTGTGCCTACAACGTACCAACGAGTTTTCCTTATTCGTTAATCGAAACCGAACTTTTTTGTTGAGTCAAACATTTCCCAATTGATGTTATTATGGTGCCATGCTAGGATTGAAATCAAACAGAGTCTATTTGGTCACTCAAATCCTTGTATTCTCGGATTACACCCAAATTGGCCACCAATTGAGCCTACAACGTACAAACAAGTTTTCCCTCTTCGTTAAGCACAACCGAACCTTTTTGTTGAGTCAAACATGTCCCATTTTACGTTATAATAATTCCACAGGAGTTAGAAAACAAGCGGAGTCTATTTGCTCACTCAAATCCTTGTATTCTCGGATTGCACTCAAATTGGCCTCCAATTGAGCCTACAATGTACAAACGAGCTTTCCTTCTTCGTTAAGTACAACCCAAATTGTTTGTTGAGTCAAACATGTTCCATTTGACATTATTATAGTACCACATGAGTTAGAAACCAATCGGAGTCTGTTTGGTCACTCAAATCCTTGTATTCTCGGATTGCACCCAAGTTAGCCAACAATTGAGCCTACAACGTACAAACAAGTTTTCCTTCATAAAGCACAACCAAACTTTTTTGTTGATTCAAACATGTCCCAATTGATGTTATTATGGTACCACGTGAGTTTTGAAATCAAACGGAGTCCATTTGGTCACTCAAATCCTTGTGTTCTCGGATTGCACCCATATTGGCCTCCAATTGAGCCTACAAGGTACAAACGAATTTTCCTCCTTCGTTAAGCACAACCGAACCTTTTTGTTTAGTAAAAAATGTTCCATTTGACGTTATTATTTTGTCACGCGAGTTAGAAGCCAAGGGGAGTCCATTTGCTCACTCAAATCCTTGAATTCTCGGATTGCACCCAAATTGGCCTCCAATTTAACCTACAACGTACAAACGAGTTTTCCTTCTTCGTGAAACACAACCGAACCTTTTTATTGAGTCAAACATGTCCCATTTGACATTATTATGGTTCCACGTGAGGATTTAAATCAAGTGGTGTCCATTTGGTCACTCCAATCCTTGTATCCTCGGATTGCACCCAAATTGGCTTCCAATAGAGCCTACAACGTACCAACAAGTTTTCCTTCTTCGTTAAGCACAACCGAACTTTTTTGTTTTGTAAAACATGAAACAATTGACATTATTATGGTGCCACATGAGGATTGAAATCAAACGGAGTTCATTTGGTCATTCAAATCCTTGTATTCTCGGATTGCACCCAAATTGGCCTCCAATTGAGCCTACAACGTACAAACGAGTTTTCCTTCTTCGTTAAGCACGAACCTTTTAGTTGAGTTAAAAATGTCCCATTTGACGTTATTATGGTGCCACAAGAGTTAGAAACCAAGCGGAGTCCATTTGCTCACTCAAATCCTTGTATTCTCGGATTGCACCCGAATTGGCCTCCAATTTAGCCTACAACGTACAAACGAGTTTTCCTTCTTCGTGAAGCACTACCGAACCTTTTTGTTTTGTCAGAAATGTTCCAATTGAAATTACTATGGTGCCACATGAGGGCTGAAATCAAACAGAGTCCATTTGGTCACTCAAATCCTTGTATTCTCGGATTGCACCTAAATTGGCCACCAATTGAGCCTACAATGTACAAACAAGGTTTTCCTCTTCGTTAAGCACAACCGAACCTTTTTGTTGAGTCAAACATGTCCCATTGGACTTTATTATGATTTCATGAGAGTTAGAAACCAAGCGGAGTCCATTTGCTCACTCAAATCCTTGTGTTCTCGGATTGCACCCAAATTGGCCTCCAATTGAGCCTACAACGTACAAACGAGTTTTTCTTATTCGTTAAGCACAACCGAACTTGTTTGTGGAGTCAAACATGTCTCATTTGATGTTATTACGGTACCACGTGAGTTAGAAACCAATCGCAGTCTATTTGGTCTCTCAAATCATTGTATTCTCGGATTGCACCCAAGTTAGCCAACAATTGAGCCTACAACGTACAAACAAGTTTTCCTTCTTCGTTAAGCACAACCAAACTTTTTTGTTGAGTCAAACATGTCCCAATTGATGTTATTATGGTACCACATGAGGTTTGAACTCAAACAGAGGCCATTTGGTCACTCAAATCCTTGTATTCTCGGATTGCGCACAAATTGGCCTCCAATTGAGCCTACAGGGTACAAATGAGTTTTCCTTCTTCGTTAAGCACAACCGAACTTTTTTTTTGAATCAAACATGTCCGATTTTACATTATTATGGTTCCACACTAGTTAGACACCAAGCGAAGTCCATTTGGTCACTCAAATCCTTGTATTCTCGGATTGCACCCAAATTGGCCTCCAATTGAGCCTACAACATACAAACTAGTTTTCCTTCTTCGTTAAGCACAACCAAACTTTTTTGTTGAGTCAAACATTTCCTAATTAACGTTATTATGGTGCCACATGAGGATTTAAATGAAACGGAGTCCATTTGGTCACTCAAATCCTAGTATTCTCGGATTGCACCCAAATTGGCCTCCAATTGAGCCTGCAACGTATAAACTTGTTTTCCCTCTTCGTTAAGCACAACCAAACTTTTTTTTCAGTCAAACATGTCCCAATTTATGTTATTATAGTTCCTCATGAGGATTGAAATCAAACGGAGCCCACTTGGTCATTCGAATCCTTGTATTCTCGAATTGCACCCAACTTGGCCTCCAACTGAGCCTACAACGTACAAACGAGTTTTCCTTCTTCGTTAAGAACAACCAAACTTTTTTGTTGAGTTAAACAAGTCCCAATTGATGTTATTATGGTGCCACATGAGGATTAAAATCAAACGGAGTCCATTTGGTCAATCAAATCCTTGTATTCTCGGATTGCACCCAAATTGGCCTCTAATTGAGCTAGCAACGTACAAACGAGTTTTTTTTCTTCGTTAAGCACAACCAAACTTTTTTGTTCATTCAAACATGTCTCAATTGATGTTATTATGGTTCCATGTGAGTTATAAATCAAGCGGAGTCCAGTTGGTCACTCAAATTTTTGTATTCTCATATTGCTCCCAAATTGGCCGACAATTGAGCCTACAACGTACAAACGAGTTTTCCTTCTTCGTTAAGAACAACCAAACTTTTTTGTTGAGTCAGACATGTCCCAATTTATGTTATTATGGTGCCACATGAGGATTGAAATCAAACATGGTCCATTTGGTCACTCAAAATTTTGTATTCTCATATTGCTCCCAAATTGGCCTCTAATTGAGCCTACAACGTACAAACGAGTTTTCCTTCTTCGTTAAGCACAACCGAACCTTTTTGTTGAGTCAAAAATGTCCCATTTGAAGTTATTATTTTGTCACGCGATTTAGAAACCAAGCGGAGTCCATTTGGTCACTCAAATCCTTGTATTCTCGGATTGCACCCAAATTGGCCTCCAATTGAGCCTACAACGTACAAACGAGTTTCCCTTCTTTGTTAAGCACAACCAAACTTTTCTGTTTTTTAAAACATGTCCCAATTGACATTATTATGGTGCCACATGAAGATTGAAATCAAACGGAATTCATTTGGTCATTCAAATCCTTGTATTCTCGGATTGTACCCAAATTGGCCTCCAGTTGAGCCTACAACGTACAAACGAGTTTTCGTTCTTCGTTAAGCACAACCGAACCTTTTTGTTGAGTTAAAAATGTCCCATTTGAAGTTATTATGGTGCCACACGAGTTAGAAACCAAGCGGAGTCCATTTGCTCACTCAAATCCTTTTATTCTCAGATTGCACCCAAATTGGCCTCCAATTTAGCCTACAACGTACAAACGAGTTTTCCTTCTTCGTGAAGCACAAACGAACCTTTTTTTTGAGTCAAACATGTCCCATTTGATGTTATTATGGTTCCACGATAGTTAGAAATCAAGCGGAGTCCGTTTGGTCCCTAACATTTTTGTATTCTCGAATTGCACCCAACTTGGCCTCCAATTGAGCCTACAACGTACAAACGAGTTTTCCTTCTTCGTTAAGCACAACCAAAATTTTTTGTTGGGTCAAACATGTCCCAATTGTGGTTATTATGGTGCCACGTGAGGGTTTAAATCAAACGGAGTCCATTTGGTCCCTCAAATCCAAGTATTCTCGGATTGCACCCAAATTGGCCTCCACTTGAGCCTGCAACGTACAAACTAGTTTTCATTCTTCGTTATGCACAACCAAAATTTTTTATCAGTCAAACATGTCTCAATTGACGGTATTATGGTGCCTAAAGAGGATTGAAATCAAACGGAGTTCACTTGGTCATTCAAATCCTTGTATTCTCGGATGCACCCAAATTGGCCTCCAATTGAGACTACAACGTACAAACGAGTTTTCCCTCTTCTTTAAGCTCAAACAAACTTGTTTGTTTAGTCAAACATGTCAAATTTGATGTTATTATGGTACCACATGAGTTAGAAATCAAGCGGAGTCCATTTGGTCACTCAAATTTTTGTATTCTCGAATTGCACCCAACTTGGCCTCCAATTGAGCCTACAACGTACATACGCGTTTTCCTTCTTTGTTAAGCACAACCAAACTTTTTTGTTGAGTCAAACATGTCCCAATTGACATTATTATGGTGCCATGTGAGGATTAAAATCAAACGGAGTCCATTTGGTCAACCAAATCCTTGTATTCTCGGATTGCACCCAAATTGGCCACCAATTGAGCCTACAACGTACAAACGAGTTTTCCTTCTTCGTTAAGCACAACCGAACTTTTTTGTTAAGTCAAACATGTCCCAATTGATGTTATTATGGTGCCTCATGATGATTGAAATCAAACGGAGTCCATTTGGTCATTCAAATAATTGTATTCTCGGATTGCACAGAAATTGGCCTCCAATTAAGCCTACAACATACAAACGAGTTTTCCTTCTTCGTTAAGCACAACCGAACTTTTTTTTTGAGTAAAAAATGTCTGATTTGACATTATTATGGTGCCACACTAGTTAGACACCAAGCGAAGTCCATTTGGTCACTCAAATCCTTGTATTCTCGGATTGCACCCAAATTGGCCTCCAATTGAGCCTACAACGTACAAACTAGTTTTCCTTCTTCGTTAAGCACAACCAAACTTTTTTGTTGAGTCAAACATGTCCTAATTAATGTTATTATGGTGCCACGTGAGGATTTAAATCAAACGGAGTCCATTTGGTCACTCAAATCCAAGTATTCTCGGAGTGCACCCAAATTGGCCTCCAATTGAGCCTGCAACGTATAAACTTGTTTTCCCTCTTCGTTAAGCACAACCAAACTTTTTTTCAGTAAAAAATGTCCCAATTTATGTTATTATGGTGCCTCATGAGGATTGAAATCAAACGGAACCCACTTGGTCATTCGAATCCTTGTATTCTCGAATTGCACCCAAATTGGCCTCCAATTGATCCTACAACGTACAAACGGGTTTTCCTTTTTTGGTAAGCACAACCAAACCTTTTTTTTGAGTCCAAAATGTCCCATTTTACATTATTATGTAGCCGCATGAGTCACAAGCCAAGCGGAGTCCATTTGCTCATTCAAATCCTTTTATTTTCGGATTGCACAAAAATTTGCCTACAATTGAGCCTACAACGTACAAACGCTTTTTCCTTCGTGAAGTACAACCGAACCTTTTTGTTGAGTCAAACATGTCCCATTTGACGTTATTTTGGTGCCATGTGAGGATTTAAATCATGCGGAGTGAATTTGGTCACTCCAATCCTTGTATTCTCGGATTGCACCCAAATTGGCCTCCAATTTAGCCTACAACGTACAAACGAGTTTACCTTCTTCGTTTAGCACAAAGAAACTTGTTTGTTGACTCAAAAATGTCCCATTAGATGTTATTATGGTACCACGTGAGTTAGAAATCAAGCGGAGTCCATTTGGTTACTCAAATTTTTGTATTCTCGAATTGCACCTAACTTGGCCTCCAACTGAGCCTTTTTTTTTTTTTTTTTTTTTTTTTGAAAGGCAAGCCGGTTTTATAGCTAGGGTCCGCAAACCTAGTCCCGAGATGTGACCTACCGATCAAATAACACCCCGAAATAAAGATGCCTCCAGTGGGTCTCGAAGCAAGGACCTGTGGAACAAGTCCACAACTCCTTAACCACTCGACCACTCCCCCTTTGGCAACTGAGCCTACAACGTACAAACGAGTTTTCCTTCTTCGTTAAGCACAACCAAACTTTTTGTTGAGTTAAACATGTCCCAATTGATGTTATTATGGTGCCACATGAGGATTAAAATCAAACGGAGTCCATTTGGTCAATCAAATCCTTGTATTCTCGGATTGCACCTAAATTGGCCTCCAATCGAGCTTGCAACGTACAAACGAGTTTTCCTTCTTCGTTAAGCACAACCAAACTATTTTGTTCATTCAAAAATGTCTCAATTGATGTTATTATGGTTCCATGTGAGTTAGAAATCAAGCGGAGCCCAGTTGGTCACTCAAATTTTTGTATTCTCAGATTGGTCCCAAATTGGCCGACAATTGAGCCTACAACGTACAAACGAGTTTTCCTTCTTCGTTAAGAACAACCAAACTTTTTTGTTTAGTCAAACATGTCCCAATTTATGTAATTATGGTGCCACGTGAGGATTAAAATCAAACGGAATTCATTTGGTCATTCAAATACTTGTATTCTCAGATTGCACCCAAATTGGCCTCCAGTTGAGCCTACAACGTAAAAATGAGTTTTCGTTCTTCGCTAAGCACAACATAACCTTTTTGTTGAGTTAAAAATGTCCCATTTGAATTTATTATGGTGCCACACGAGTTAGAAACCAAGCGGAGTCCATTTGCTCACTCAAATCCTTTTATTCTCAGATTGCACCCAAATTGGCCTCCAATTTAGCCTACAAAGTACAAACGAGTTTTCCTTCTTCGTGAAGCACAAACGAACCTTTTTTTTAGTCAAACATGTCCCATTTGACGTTATTATGGTTCCACGGGAGTTAAAAATCAAGCGGAGTCCATTTGGTCACTAACATTTTTGTATTCTCGGATTGCACCCAAATTGGCCTCCAATTGAGCCTACAACGTACAAACGAGTTTTCCTTCTTCGTTAAGCACAACTAAACTTTTTTGTTGAGTCAAACATGTCCCAATTGAGATTATTATGGTGCCACGTGAGGGTCTAAATCAAACGGAGTCCATTTGGTCCCTCAAATCCAAGTATTCTCGGATTGCACCCAAATTGGCCTCCAATTGAGCCTGCAACGTATAAACTTGTTTTCGCTCTTCGTTAAGCACAACCGAACTTTTTTTTCAGTAAAAAATTTCCCAATTTATGTTATTATGGTGCCTCATGAGGATTGAAATCAAACGGAGCCCATTTGGTCATTCGAATCCTTGTATTCTCGAATTGCACCCAAATTGGCCTCCAATTGAGCCTACAACGTACAAACGAGTTTTCCTTTTTCGTTAAGCACAAACGAACCTTTTTTTTTGTCCAAAATGTCCCATTTGACATTATTATGGAGCCGCATGAGTCACAAGCCAAGCGGAGTCCATTTGCTCACTCAAATCCTTTTATTTTCGGATTGCACAAAAATTTGCCTACAATTGAGCCTACAACGTACAAACGCGTTTTCCTTCTTCGTGAAGTAAAACCGAACCTTTTTGTTGAGTCAAACATGTCCCATTTGACGTTATTTTGGTGCCATGTGAGGATTTAAATCAAGCGGAGTGAATTTGGTCACTCCAATCCTTGTATTCTCGGATTGCACCCAAATTGGCCTCCAATTTAGCCTACAACGTACAAACGAGTTTTCCTTCTTCGTTAAGAACAAAGAAAGTTTTTGTTGACTCAAAAATGTCCCATTAGACGTTATTATGGTACCACGTGAGTTAGAAATCAAGCGGAGTCCATTTGGTTACTCAAATTTTTGTATTGTCGAATTGCACCCAACTTGGCCTCCAACTGAGCCCACAACGTACAAACGAGTTTTCCTTCTTCGTTAAGCACAACCAAACTTTTTGTTGAAGTTAAAAATGTCCCAATTGATGTTATTATGGTTGCCACATGAGGATTAAAATCAAACGGAGTCCATTTGGTCAATCAAATCCTTGTGTTCTCGGATTGCACCCAAATTGGCCTTCAATTGAGCTTGCAACGTACAAACGAGTTTTCCTTCTTCGTTAAGCACAACCAAACTTTTTTGTTCTTTCAAACATGTCTCAATTGATGTAATTATGGTTCCATGTGAGTTAGAAATCAAGAGGAGTCCAGTTGGTCACTCAAATTTTTGTATTCTCAGATTGCTCCCAAATTGGCCGACAATTGAGCCTACAACGTACAAACGAGTTTTCCTTCTTCGTTTAGAACAACCAAACTTTTTTGTTGAGTCAAACATGTCCCAATTTATGTTATTACGGTTCCACGTGAGGATTGAAATAAAACGGAATTCATTTGGTCATTCAAATCCTTGTATTCTCAGATTGCACCCAAATTGGCATCCAGTTGAGCCTACAACGTAAAAACGAGTTTTCGTTCTTCGCTAAGCACAACCGAACCTTTTTGTTGAGTTAAAAATGTCCCATTTGAAGTTATTATGGTGCCACACGAGTTAGAAACCAAGCAGAGTCCATTTGTTCACTCAAATCCTTTTATTCTCAGATTGCACCCAAATTGGCCTCCAATTTAGCCTACAACGTACAAACAAGTTTTCCTTCTTCGTGAAGCACAAACGAACCTTTTTTTTGAGTCAAACATGTCCCATTTGACGTTATTATGGTTCCACGGGAGTTGGAAATCAAGCGGAGTCCATTTGGTCGCTAACATTTTTGTATTCTCGGATTGCACCCAAATTGGCCTCCAATTGAGCCTACAACGTACAAACGAGTTTTCCTTCTTCCATTAAGCACAACTAAACTTTTTTGTTGAGTCAAACATGTCACAATTGAGGTTATTATGGTGCCACGTGAGGGTTTAAATCAAACGGAGTCCATTTAGTCCCTCAAATCCAAGTATTCTCGGATTGCACCCAAATTGACCTTCAATTGAGCCTGCAACGTACAAACTAGTTTTCCTTCTTCGTTATGCACAACCAAAGTTTTTTATCAGTCAAACATGTCTCAATTGATGTTATTATGGTGCCTAAAGAGGATTGAAATCAAACGGAGTTCACTTGGTCATTCAAATCCTTGTATTCTCGGATTGCACCAAAATTGGCCTCCAATTGAGCCTACAACGTATAAACGAGTTTCCCTCTTCTTTAAGCACAACTGAACCTTTTTTTTAATGCACAAATGTCAAATTTTAAATTATTATGGAGCCACACGAGTTAGAAACCAAGCGGAGTCCATTTGCTCACTCAAATCCTTGTGTTTTCGGATTGCACCAAAATTTGCCTACAATTGAGCCTACAGCGTACAAACGAGTTTTTCTTCTTCGTGAAGCACAACCGAACCATTTTGTTGAGTCAAACATGTCCCATTTGACGTTATTATGGTGCCGTGTCAGGATTTAAATCAAGCGGAGTCCATTTGGTCACTACAATCCTTGTATTCTCGGATTGCACCCAAATTGGCCTCCAATTTAGCCTACAACGTACAAACGAGTTTTCCTTCTTCGTTAAGCTCAAAAAAACTTGTTTGTTTAGTCAAACATGTCCCATTTGATGTTATTATTGTGCCTCATGAGGATTGAAATCAAACGGAGTCCATTTGGTCATTCAAATAATTGTATTCTCGGATTGCACAAAAATTGGCCTCCAATTGAGCCTACAACGTACAAACGAGTTTTCCTTCTTCGTTAAGCACAACCGAACCTTTTCTTTAGATTCAAAAATGTCCCATTTGATGTTATTATGGTATCACATGATTTATAAATCAAGCGGAGTCCATTTGATCACTCAAATCCTTGTATTATTGGATTGCACCAAAATTGGCCTATAAGTTGAGCCTACATCGTACAAACGAGTTTTCCTTCTTCATTAAGCTCAACCGAACTTGTTTGTTGAGTCAAACGTATCACATTTAACGTTATTATGGTGCTATTTGAGGATTGAAATCAAACGGAGTCCATTCGCTCACTCAAATCTTTGTATTCTCGGATTGCACCCAAATTGGCCTCCAATTTTCCAACAACGTACAAACGAGTTTTTCTTTCTTCCTTAAGCACAACCAAACTTGTTTGTTGAGTTAAACATGTCCCATTTGATGTTATTATGGTACCACATGAGTTAGAAATCAAGCGGAGTCCATTTGGTAACTAAAATTTTTCTATTCTCGAATTGCACCCAACTTGGCCTCCAATTGAGCCTACAACGTACAAACGAGTTTTTCTTCTTCGTTAAGCGCAACAAAACTTTTCTGTTGAGTCAAACATGTCCCAATTTACGTTATTATGGTGCCACGTGGGGATTAAAATCAAATTGAGTACATTTGGTCACTCAAATCCTAGTATTCTCGGATTGCACCTGATTACGCCCAAACAATACACGCGGTCAATTGCAGTAAAGAATGGGCGCCAAAATTTGATTACGCCCAAACAATACACGCGGTCAATTGCAGTAAAGCATGGGGTGTCGATCCCACGAGGAAAAACGATCTACAAAATAAGGTTAAGGAAGACAAACTATGCGAAACTAAAATAAATTCTAACAAATTTAAAATACAAAATTGAATTGAATTTAATGAAAATTAAGTTTGGAAAAATCACAAGGTTCCAAGAATCCCTCCTAGACTTCACACGCCAACTAGTATTGATTCGCTATGATGACTCAACTACGTGTTTCACATCCCAAACGACGTAATCAGAAAATAATCTTTTAATCATTAATATACCCTAATGTAAATGAATTTAAGATTTCACTTCTTCTAAGAAAACACAAAGGTTTGTCATATGTGATATCTTAAACTTACGATATATCCGGAGACAATACCGTAATAAATGACGATCACATATAACTAACCTACCGGAATCAATTAATCCTTAAACATTCCACACATAAGAAAAGAGTGACTAAGCTTATATGGAGAAGAAAAGATAATCACCGGAGTAATAAAAATCTACAAAGAAATCTATGATATCCTTCTCACTGAAATAACATAAATTTCTATATTAAATAAAACTGAGAATCATTAAACATCATTATTCATCGTGAAAACTTAAAGCGAATCAATTACTAATTTAGTTCGTTACATCTAGGAGTTCACCTCTTCACCTTGCGTGGGGTTTAGTGACTCATGGTGGTGGTGGTCACAGCATCACTGGAGAAGGAACCCATTGCTTCCTGTACGCGCACGAATCCCGAGAAAAACAGCTAAATTTGCACTGTGGTGGCTCTTATAGATTCCCGGGGCGTCAATAGCCACAACCGTTTTTCAGTTTTTGAAAAAACGGTTTTCTCGCGCCGAATTCGTGCCTCTGGCCTGGTTCGTCTTCTCCAGCGCGACAGCTCCCATTCCCGCTTCCGTTCTCCACTCCTCGCGAGCTTCCTCTCCTCACGAATATCTCCTGTACCTGAAAGAACAAAGAGAGAGGGTGTGGGAACAGCAAAAATCGTGAAAGGAGACGAGAAACAGGGAGGTGAACAGGGAGGTGCTCTCCCTGTCTCACGGTGGTGGTGGCTGTTGCGTGGTCTCTTTCGGCGGTGGTCGAGAGAGAGAGAGAGAGAAGTGGAGGAGGGAGAGAAACAGGGAGAAGAGAGAAAGCGGAAGGAGGGTGAGGAACAGGGAGCAAAACAGGGAGATGCCCTGTTTCGCGGCGGTGTATGCGCGCGGTGGTGGCGATGGTGTTCGAGTGATGGTGGCGGTGAGAGAGATGGAGGGAGATGGTGGTGGCGGCTGTGTTATGGACAGAGAGAACTGTGGCGAGGTGAAGGTGGCTGGTTAGTGGCGGTGGCGAGGTCGGTTAGTGGCGAGGTAGTGGTTGGTTAGTGGCGAGAGAGCTCTGTCTCTGCCCTGGTGGAAGTGGAGATGGTGGCTGGAAAAGAGAGGAGAAAAACGTGGAAGAGAAAAGGAGTCTTTTTAGAGAAGGTAATAGAGAAACCTAAATAGGGTTTCCCTATTTCCATGTTAGGCTGGGTTTAGGATTCTAGCTTTCTGGGCTTGGGCTTGAGCTTGGTTAAAGTAAGCTGGGTTAGGCTTAGATGTGTGAACCACTCTTTTGTACCACCGCTAGAATCGACAAATTAATCATTTTCTCAAATTTGTCGCCTTAATGCGACTTTATCGTTCACGCGCGCGCAGATTCCTACAAAAACATAAAAGTTGAAATAATTAGAATAAAATATATTAATTGAAGCACTAACATATATACATTAAGGGTCATAATTTGTAATAATTATGTGTATATCAAATACCCCCAAACCTATATTTTGCTAGTCCTCGAGCAAAACAAAATAAAGAATAAAATCCTAACTCACTTTCGTAGGAATCACGGTTGCACTTACCTTAGCGTGCAACAAGGCTTTAAACCTCTAGATTACCTCTAGAGGACGAGTTATAGTCTCGTGAGGGTTTCCAGAAATGCTACCCCCAAACATTACTGACTCAATAAAACAAATCTATTTTCTAAAAACATAATGCAAAAACGTGAGCATTCTTCTTTATTTTCCTTAGAGTAGTTTTCTAATTGCTTAGCATTCGAGAAAAACAACAAACTAAAACTGTCACAAAAGTATATCAATAATGTGCAATAATTTAATAGTATCTAAAGGTTAAATGAATTTCATAATCATTCTCAACTCGAAGTGTGTGTGTGAGGAGCCTTATCAACATAACTCTTCATCTCATAGTAAAGATGTGACAAGATAACCATTAGAAAAGACGTTTCGACTACAATTCTCTCATGTCGCTCAGAAATGAAACGCTCAGAAATTGGGCACTCTGTTTATATGTGAGGAAAAGAATATATTATGGAAAATGCAAACGTCTCACATATAATTATCATGAAAAACGGAATTTTCAAAGAGTGAAATGAATATGATCTCATGGACCGGAATATTGATTACTTTTGAGAATGTTGAACCAAACACCATAGTTCTTGCCTATTCAATCTCCACATCTATTAAGCTAACTTTCACTTAAGATCAATCAGGTCTTTACTAGGTTGTATTGGGGCTTGGATTATGACAAACAATAATGGACAAAAAGGATACAAAGATTTTCTGAGAATGGATACACCCTTGAATAAAACATAGGGCATTGAAGAGCAAATCAATGTTGTACACCATTAACTTTTTCTTCATTATTTTCTTCTTCAATCACTTTTTTTTTTTTTCTTGACATGTTTTTCCCCATTGATACAATCCAACACTTTTACTTCGAGGGCGCATGAAATATCTTTTTTTTTTTTTTAATTTTTTTTATTTGCCCATTCCATAAATATATCTCACCGGATACATTCTCAGAAAATTGGGTAAGGATAAAATAATAGAGGTATTACTCCTTAATTGGAGTGGGTATTGGGAATAGGGATCACAAAGAAAAGGCTATCTAAAGGCTCAAAGGGCTGCAAATGGATATTTATTATTGGGTAGGCTAAAAGGCTAAAAATGGTTTAAAGAAAGAAATGCCTATATCACTTCATAAGTTCTAGTTAGTACTAGGACATTTCAACTAAATAAAGCAAGAAGTTCTAGTGTAAAGATTCAATTTTTATGTCATTCTTAAAGCAATCAATAAGAAAATCAAGAATAATGAGATCATCAACGAAATAGTGCGGACTCAAGAAAAATCAGAGTGTAATTAATAACCCTCAAGAAATAAAGAATGGCTCAAAACTCACAAGGGTTAAGTCTCCACTATTATTCTAAAGTTTTCTAGTTCAATACCTCACTAATCAACTTCAAATCATATTGACTTGGCTTATAGTGCATGAAAAGTCGAGTTGAAAAGTCTCACGAAATACATCTAACATAAGGATACTATCAAATATCATGTTTTCTACTAATATAACTATGTGACACGTGCTAGTATGTGTTTTCTCAAAATTAAAGCAACACAATCATTCTCTAAAATTAAAAAGAACTCAAAACCTTTTTTTTTTTTTTTTTATTCACCAAGAGTTCGGATTTCAAATGCATTTTCAAGAAGATTTTACACAATTACCATAATCATCTAAGTATTCAACGGAGATTGAGTAGAACACAAAAATGACTCGGTTTAAATGTAAAATAAGTTTTAAACTCAAAGATTTTTGAAAATTGCATTAAAAAAAATCTAGTAAACCACACCCCCAAACCTAAATCAAACATTGTCCTCAATGTATAAAATAATAATCATGACAATTCAAGGCAAAAGAAAAGAGGAGGGTTAGAGTGATATTACCATGGTGAAGCTTTACCAATTTCAAATAGACAATGTCCTCACAATCACCAAAATATAAGAAATTCATACCGACGGGAGAAAGGAACATATGGGATGAAGAACTCCAAGTGACTCCAATAGCAACACCTAAAATAACCTGAAATACTAAAAGAAAAACATAAAAGCAACAACCTAAACTAAACTAAAATAATAATAATAAATGAAAAATAAAAACTGTTATGGAGCTAACGAGTATGAGTGAAACACAACTAAATAGGGTATTCGAAAATCAATCCAAACTAACAGCAAAGACACACAACTAAGGCTAGGCTGCCTCCTAGGAGCGCTTGGTTTAACGTCGTCAGCCCGACATATATTCTCCATCATGAAAGATATACTATGAAGTGACGAGGAAGAACATATGGAACACGCACCTCAAAACCTAGTCTATGATATAAATTAGTCAAAAGGGTGAAGGAATCGTATACCAACAACCTGAAAAGTTGAGGATCAATCCATTCAAAGATAGCAACCACCTGATGTTTCTTCTTGATAGTGCATAGATCCTTGATGACCCTCGCATAAGTTGGTACCTGTTTAAACACATGTGGCAAAGGTGAGTTAATTTTAACCTGGTTCAAGTGTTCTAGAATCTCACCATACATTTTTGATTTCTTTCCAGTAGGTCGTAGTGCTTGAGGAAAAGGAACTGAAACTGGAATGTTCTTGTTGGGCTCATCCTCAGAGATGCTCTCATTTGCACATGGGGAGGTGCTTATAGTTGTGGACGAGCTTGACCCATCTAAGATCTTACCACTCTGAGTAGCCATGGCATTAACCTCTTTGACATTCTGAGAGTCTGAAGTAGAGGTTTGTGCCATAAGTTGGCCCTTCGGATTTGCTTGAGGTTGTGACGGAAATTGGCCCCAAGCTTGTACTATTAATGAACTTGTCAACTTGCTTATTTGGCTTTTGATCTCCTTGTTCTCTTCTGCCAACTGTGTCAATGCAACCTCAATTTTTTGATTAGTTTTACCTTGTGCCTCTATAAATGCATGTAATGTGTCTGATAAGGAACCTGTGTTAGATTGTGAATTGTATGGAGATGCAGGGTATGACCTAGGTGGTTGGGCCTGTGGGTGTGTAGGTTGGTCGGCCTCAGACCTCCAGCCAAAGTTAGGGAGATATCTCCAGCCAGAATTGTAAGTGTTAGAGAATAGTGAATAAGGCTTCTTGTACATCCCTAAGGTGTTACATTGTTCTTCATAAACCCCTCTCATCTCAATGAAGGTTGGGCAATCCTGTGCGAAGTGTTCAACTCCCCCGCATATAAAACTGGCGTCCTGTAGCGCAACTCTGGCAACAATATGTGTGGGCCCACCATCCTTAGTCTTAAGTGCCTCTAACTCCCTAGTCACTCTATCCAATTGGGCTCTAAGGCTGTCCTCTTCCCTAAGTTGGTAGACTCCAGCTGGGCGTGTTCTATCTGTGCTCTCAGTAGCACTAGGACCAGTCCAAGTGTGAGCATTTTCAGTCAAGTCATTCAGGTACTCAATGGCCTCGTCAGGGTCCTTTTGCAAAAACTCTCCATTACACATCATCTCAAGGAACTGACGTTCTCTACTGGTGAGCCCCTCATAAAAATAACTTACTAAGCGCTAATTCTCATACCCATGGTGTGGGCATATATTCAAAAGATCCTTGAACCTTTCCCATGCTTGATATAATGTCTCGCTATTCTTTTGGGTGAAGGTAGAAATCTGTCTCTTTGGACCGTTGGTTTTGTGGTGAGGAAAGTATTTATTAAAAAATGTTTGGGTCATCTCCTCCCACGAACCTAAGTGGTCTCTATTCCAACTCACACCTCCAATGTTTTTTTTTTTTTTTTAAGAATTTTTTTTTTAATTTTTTTTTCTTTAGAAATAAAATAAAATAAAAATAAAGATAAAGATAGAAACTAAACAGGATCTAAAACCTAAAAAAATAGAATAAATAAATAAAATAAAATGAAAAATGAGCAAGAAAGATAATACCCGAAACCTTCCTTGTAGAATGACGCTTGTTCCCTGGCAACGGCGCCAAAATTTAATTACGCCCAAACAATACACGCGGTCAATTGCAGTAAAAAATGGGCGCCAAAATTTGATTACGCCCAAACAATACACGCGGTCAATTGCAGTAAAGAATGGGGTGTCGATCCCACGAGGAAAAACGATCTACAAAATAAGGTTAAGGAAGACAAACTATGCGAAACTAAAATAAATTCTAGCAAATTTAAAATACAAAATTGAATTTAATTTAATGAAAATTAAGTTTGGAAAATCACAAGGTTCCAAGAATCCCTCCTAGACTTCACACGCCAACTAGTATTGATTCGCTATGATGACTCAACTACGTGTTTCACATCCCAAACGACGTAATCGGAAAAATAATCTTTTAATCATTAATATACCCTAATGTAAATGAATTTAAGATTTCACTTCTTCTAAGAAAACACAAAGGTTTGTCATATGTGATATCTTAAACTTACGATATATCCGGAGACAATACCGTAATAAATGACGATCACATATAACTAACCTACCGGAATCAATTAATCCTTAAACATTCCACACATAAGAAAAGCGTGACTAAGCTTATATGGAAAAGAAAAGATAATCACCGGAGTAATAAAAATCTACAAAGAAATCTATGATATCCTTCTCACTGAAATAACATAAATTTCTATATTAAATAAAAGTGAGAATCATTAAACATCATTATTCATCGTGAAAACTTAAAGCGAATCAATTACTAATTTAGTTCGTTACATCTAGGAGTTCACCTCTTCACCTTGCGTGGGGTTTAGTGACTCATGGTGGTGGTGGTCACAGCATCACTGGAGGAGGAACCCATTGCTTCCTGTACACGCACGAATCCCGAGAAAACAGCTAAATTTGCACTGTGGTGGCCTTTTATAGATTCCCGGGGCGTCAATAGCCACAACCGTTTTTCAGTTTTTGAAAAACGATTTTCTCCCGCCGAATTCGCGCCTCTGGCCTGGTTCGTCTTCTCCAGCGCGACAGCGCCCTTCCCGCCTCCGTTCTCCACTCCTCGCGAGCTTTCTCTCCTCACGAATATCTCCTGTACCTGAAAGAACAAAGAGAGAGGATGAGGGAACAGCAAAAACTGTGAAAGGAGACGAGAAACAGGGAGGTGAAACAGGGAGGTGTTCTCCCTGTCTCACGGTGGTGGTGGCTGTTGCGTGGTCTCTTTCGGCGGTGGTCGAGAGAGAGAGAGAGAGAAGTGGAGGAGGGAGAGAAACATGGAGAAGAGAGAAAGTGGAAGGAGGGCGAGGAACAGGGAGCGAAACAGGGAGGTGCCCTGTTTCGCGGCGGTGTATGCGCGCGGTGGTGGCGATGGTGTTCGAGTGATGGTGGCGGTGAGAGAGATGGAGGGAGATGGTGGTGGCGGCTGTGTTATGGACAGAGAGAACTGTGGCGAGGTCGGTTAGTGGCGAGGTGGTGGTTGGTTAGTGGCGAGAGATCTCTGTCTCTGCCCTGGTGGAGGTGGAGATGGTGGCTGGAAAAGAGAGGAGAAAAACGCGGAAGAGAAAATGAGTCTTTTTAGATAAGGTAATAGAGAAACCTAAATAGGGTTTCCCTATTTCCATGTTAGGCTGGGTTTAAGATTCTAGCTTTCTGGGCTTGGGCTTGAGCTTGGTTAAAGTAAGCTGGGTTAGGCTTAGATGTGTGAACCACTCTTTTGTACCACCGCTAGAATCGACAAATTAATCATTTTCTCAAATTTGTCGCCTTAATGCGACTTTATCGTTCACGCGCGCAGATTCCTACAAAAACATAAAAGTTGAAATAATTAGAATAAAATATATTAATTGAAGCACTAACATATATAAATTAAGGGTCATAATTTGTAATAATTATGTGTATATCAGCACCCAAATTGACCTCCAATTGAGACTGCAACGTACAAACTAGCTTTCCTTCTTCGTTAAGCACAACCGAACTTTTTTGTTTAGTCAAACATGTCCCAATTGATGTTATTATGGTGCCTCATGAGGGTTTAAATCAAACGGAGTCCACTTGGTCAATCAAATCCTTGTACTCTCGGATTGCACCCAAATTGGCCTCTAATTGAGCCTGCAACGTACAAACGAGTTTTCCTTCTTCGTTAAGCACAACCAAACTTTTTTGTTCAGTCAAACATGTCCCAATTGATTTTATTATGATGCCTCATGGGGATTGAAATAGAACGGAGTCCATTTGGTCATTCAAATCCTTGTATTCTCGGATTGCACCCAAATTGGCCTCCAATTGAGCCAAAACGTACAAATGAGTTTTCCCTCTTCGTTAAGCACAACCGAACCTCTTTGTTGAGTCAAACATGTCCCATTTGATGTTATTATGGTGCCACGATAGTTAGAAACCAAGTGGAGTCCATTTGCTCACTCAAATCCTTGTATTCCCGAATTCCACCCAATTTGGCCTCCAATTGAGCCTGCAACGTACAAACGAGTTTTCCTTCTTTGTTAAGCACAACCGAACTTGTTTGTTGAGTCAAACAATTGGAGTCTATTTGGTCACTCAAATCCTTGTATTCTCGGATTGCACCCTAGTTAGAAACCAATCAGAGTCTATTTAGTCAGTCAAATCCTTATATTCTCGGATTGCACCCAAATTAGCCAACAATTTAGCCTACAACGTACAAACAAGTTTTCCTTCTTCGTTAAGCACAACCGAACTTTTTTGTTGAGTCAAACATGTCCCGACAGACATTATTATGGTACCACATGATTTTTGAAATCAAACGGAGTCCATTTGGTCACTCAAATCCTTGTATTCTCGGATTGCACCCAAATTGGCCTCCAATTGAGCCTAGAACGTACAAACGAGTTTTCCTTCATCGTAAAGCACAACCGAACTTTTTTGTTTTGTCAAACATGTCCCAATTGACGTTATTATGGTTCGATGTGAGTTAGAAATCAAGCGGAGTCCAGTTGGTCACTCAAATTTTTGTATTCTCAGATTGCTCCCAAATTGGCCGACAATTGGGCCTACAACGTACAAACGAGTTTTCCTTCTTCGTTGAGAACAACCAAACTTTTTTCTTGAGTCAAAAATGTCCCAATTTATGTTATTATGGTGCCACGTGAGGATTGAAATCAAACCTGGTCCATTTGGTCACTCAAATCCTTGTATTCTCAGATTGCACCCAAATTTGCCACCAATTGAGCCTACAACATACAAACGAAGTTTCCCTCTTTGTTAAGCACAACCGAACCTTTTTGTTGAGTCAAAAATGTCCCATTTGAAGTTATTATTTTGTCACGCGATTTAGAAACCAAGGGGAGTCCATTTGCTCACTCTAATCCTTGTATTCTCGGATTGCACCCAAATTGGCCTCTAATTGAGCCTACAACGTACAAACGAGTTTTCCTTCTTCGTTAAGCACAACCGAACGTTTTTTTTTAGTCAAACATATCCCATTTGATGTTATTATGGTGCCACACAAGTTAGAAACCAAGCGGAGTCCATTTGGTCACTCAAATCCTTGTATTCTCGGATTGCACCCAAATTGGCCTCCAATTGAGCCTACAACGTACAAACGAGTTTTCCTTCTTCGTTAAGCACAACCAAACTTTTCTGTTTTGTAAAAAATGTCCCAATTGACGTTATTATCGTGTCATTTTCAGGATTGAAATCAAACGGAATTCATTTGGTCATTCAAATCCTTGTATTCTCGGATTGCACCCAAATTGGCCTCCAGTTGAGCCTACAACGTACAAACGAGTTTTCGTTCTTCGTTAAGCACAACTGAACCTTTTTGTTGAGTTCAAAATGTCCCATTTGAAGTTATTATGGTTCCACACGAGTTAGAAACCAAGCGGAGTCCATTTGCTCACTCAAATCCTTTTATTCTCAGATTGCACCCAAATTGGCCTCCAATTTAGCCTACAACGTACAAACGGGTTTTTCCTTCTTCGTGAAGCACAAACGAACCTTTTTTTTAGTCAAACATGTCCCATTTGACATTATTATGGTTCCACGGGAGTTAGAAATCAAGCGGAGTCCATTTGGTCACTAACATTTTTGTATTCTCGAATTGCACCCAACTTGGCCTCCAATTGAGCCTACAACGTACAAACGAGTTTTCCTTCTTCGTTAAGCACAACCAAACTTTTTTGTTGAGTCAAACATATCGCAATTGAGGTTATTATGGTGCCACGTGAGGGTTTAAATCAAACGGAGTCCATTTGGTCCCTCAAATCCAAGTATTCTCGGATTGCACCCAAATTGGCCTCAAATTGAGCCTGCAACGTACAAACTAGTTTTCCTTCTTCGTTATGCACAACCGAAATTTTTTATCAGTCAAAAATGTCTCAATTGATGTTATTATGGTGCCTAAAGAGGATTGAAATCAAACGGAGTTCACTTGGTCATTCAAATCCTTGTATTCTCGGATTGCACCCAAATTGGCCTCCAATTGAGCCTACAACGTACAAACGAGTTTTCCCTCTTCTTTAAGCACAACCAAACCTCTTTTTTGAGTCACAAATGTCAAATTTTACATTATTATGGATCCACACGAGTTAGAAACCAAGCGGAGTCCATTTGCTCACTCAAATCCTTGTATTTTCGGATTGCACCTAAATTTGCCTACAATTGAGCCTACAACGTACAAACGAGTTTTTCTTCTTCGTGAAGCACAACCGAACCATTTTGTTGAGTCAAACATGTCCCATTTGACGTTATTATGGTGCCGTGTTAGGATTTAAATCAAGCGGAGTCCATTTGGTCGCTCCAATCCTTGTATTCTCGGATTGCACCCAAATTGGCCTCCAATTTAGCCTACAACGTACAAACGAGTTTTCCTTCTTCGTTAAGCTCAAAAAAACTTGTTTGTTTAGTCAAACATGTCCCATTTGATGTTATTATGGTACCACACAAGTTAGAAATCAAGCGGAGTCCATTTGGTCAGTCAAATTTTTGTATTCTCGAATTGCACCCAACTTGGCCTCCAATTGAGCCTACAATGTACATACGAGTGTTCCTTCTTTGTTAAGCACAACCAAACTTTTTTGTTGAGTCAAACATGTCCCAATTGACATTATTATGGTTCCATATGAGGAATAAAATCAAACGGAGTCCATTTGGTTCAATCAAATCCTTGTATTCTCGGATTGCACCCAAATTGGCCTCCAATTGAGCCTACAACGTACAAACGAGTTTTCCTTCTTCGTTAAGCACAACCGAACTTTTTTGTTAAGTCAAACATGTCCCTATTGATCTTATTATGGTGCCTCATGAGGATCGAAATCAAACGGAGTCCATTCGGTCATTCAAATAATTGTATTCTCGGATTGCACAGAAATTGGCCTCCAATGGAGCCTACAACGTACAAACGAGTTTTCCTTCTTCGTTAAGCACAACTGAACCTTTTTTTTTATTCAAAAATGTCCCATTTGACGTTATTATGGTATCACATGATTTATAAATCAAGCGGAGTCCATTTGATCACTCAAATCCTTGTATTATTGGATTGCACCCAAATTGGCCTATAAGTTGAGCCTACATCGTACAAACGAGTTTTTTTTCTTCGTTAAGCTCAACCGAACTTGTTTGTTAAGTCAAACGTATCACATTTAACGTTATTATGGTGCTATGTGAGGATTGAAATCAAACGGAGTCCATTTGCTCACTCAAATCTTTGTATTCTCGGATTGCACCCAAATTGGCCTCCAATTTAGCCTACAACGTACAAACGAGTTTTCCTTCTTCCTTAAGCACAACCAAACTTGTTTGTTGAGTCAAACATGTCCCATTTGATGTTATTATGGTACCACGTGAGTTAGAAATCAAGCGGAGTCCATTTGGTAACTAAAATTTTTCGATTCTCGAATTGCACCCAACTTGGCCTCCAATTGATCCTACAACGTACAAACGAGTTTTTCTTCTTCGTTAAGCGCAACAAAACATTTCTGTTGAGTCAAACATGTCCCAATTTACGTTATTATGGTGCCACGTGAGGATTCAAATCAAATGGAGTACATTTGGTCACTCAAATCCTAGTATTCTCTGATTGCACCCAAATTGACCTCCAATTGAGACTGCAACGTACAAACTAGCTTTCCTTCTTCGTTAAGCACAACCAAACTTTTTTGTTCAGTCAAACATGTCCCAATTGATGTTATTATGGTGCCTCATGAGGATTGAAATCAAACGGAGTCCACTTGGTCATTCAAATCCTTGTATTCTCGGATTGCACCCAAATTGGCCTCCAATTGAGCCTACAACGTACAAACGAGTTTCCCTTCTTCGTTAAGCACAACCGAACCTTTTTTTTGAGTAATAAATGTCCCATTTGACGTTATTATAGTGACACAAGAATTAGAAATCAAGTGGAGTCCATTTGCTCACTCAAATCCTTGTATTTTTGGGATTGCACCAAAATTTCCCTACAATTGAGCCTACAACGTACAAACGAGTTTTTCTTCTTCGTGAAGCACAACCGAACCTTTTTGTTGAGTCAAACATGTCCCATTTGACGTTATTATGGTGCCACATGAGGATTTAAATCATGCGGAGTCCATTTGGTCACTCCAATCCTTGTATTCTCGGATTGCACCCAAATTGTCCTCCAATTGAGCCTACAACGTACAAACGAGGTTTCCTTCTTCGTGAAGCTCAACTGAACCTTTTTGTTGAGTCAAACATGTCCCATTTGATGTTATTATGGTACCATGTGAGGATTTAAATCAAGAGGAGTCAATTTGGTCACTCCAATTCTTGTATTCTCGGATTGCACCGAAATTGGCGTCCAATTTAGCCTACAACGTACAAACGAGTTTTCTTTCTTCGTTAAGCACAAAAAAACTTGTTTGTTGAGTCAAACATGTCCCATTTGACGTTATTATGGTACCACACGAATTATAAATCATGCAGAGTCCATTTGGTCAATCAAATCCTTGTACTCTAGGATTGCACCCAAATTGGCCTCTAATTGAGCCTGCAACGTACAAACGAGTATTCCTTCTTCGTTAAGCACAACCAAACTTTTTTGTTCAGTCAAACATGTCCCAATTGATTTTAATATGATGCCTCATGAGGATTGAAATCAAACGGAGTCCATTTGTCATTCAAATCCTTGTATTCTCGGATTGCACCCAAATTGGCCTCCAATTGCCCCTACAACGTACAAACGAGTTTTCCTTCTTCGCTAAGCACAACCGAACTTTTTTGTTAATTCAAGCATGTCCCAATTGATGTTATTATAGTGCCTCATGAGGATTGAAATCAAACGGAGTCCATTTGGTCATTCAAATAATTGTATTCTCGGATTGCACAAAAATTGGCCTCCAATTGAGCCTACAACGTACAAACGAGTTTTCCTTCTTCGTTAAGCACAACCGAACCTTTTTTTTTATTCAAAAATGTCCCATTTGACGTTATTATGGTATCACATGATTTATAAATCAAGCGGAGTCCATTTGATCACTCAAATCCTTGTAATATTGGATTGCACCCAAATTGGCCTATAAGTTGAGCCTACATTGTACAAACGAGTTTTCCTTCTTCGTTAAGTTCAACCGAATTTGTTTGTTGAGTCAAACGTATACCATTTAACGTTATTATGGTGCTATGTGAGGATTGAAATCAAACGGAGTCCATTTGCTCACTCAAATCTTTGTATTCTCGGATTGCACCCAAATTGGCCTCCAATTTTGCCAACAACGTACAAACGAGTTTTCTTTCTTCCTTAAGCCCAATCAAACTTGTTTGTTGAGTCAAACATGTCCCATTTGATGTTATTATGGTACCATGTGAGTTAGAAATCAAGCGGAGTCCATTTGGTAACTAAAATTTTTCTATTCTCGAATTGCACCCAACTTGGCCTCCAATTGAGCCTACAACGTACAAACGAGTTTTTCTTCTTCGTTAAGCGCAACAAAACTTTTCTGTTTAGTCAAACATGTCAGAATTTACATTATTATGGTGCCACGTGAGGATTCAAATCAAATGGAGTACATTTGGTCACTCAAATCCTAGTATTCTCGGATTGCACCCAAATTGACCTCCAATTGAGACTTTTTTTTTTTTGAAAGGCAAGCACGGGGTATAAATGGGCTCCCCGAACCACTAAAAGAAAGAAAGAAACCAATTACAATCACATATACTTTCTACCACTCGCATCCTCAAATATGATTTTTTTTAGGTCCTCCGCAAAGGAGCTTGGAGTCACCTCTATAAACTCAGTGTTGGGCATTAAACTAGCTAGTTTGTCAGCTGCCTTATTTGTTTCTCGCATGACATGAATTACCTGACAGTCCACGAACCCTTGCAACAACCTTTTAATTCGTCTTGTGGCGTGCTTGGCTTCCCATGGAGGAGCCTTTGTCGTAGTGATGTATTGGACAACATTTGCTGAGTCAATGCAGACGATCAGCTTGTTGTAATTGCCTTGCCTTGCCATTGTTAGTCCCATTTCCACTCCTTGAAGCTCATGAAGAAGCACAAACTGTCCTCGTTGAGAGCCCGAAGCTGCTACCAGAACAGTCCCTGAATGGTCCCTAATTATAGCTCCATAACCACCTCTTGTTCCCACCCAAGGAACCATCGGAGTTTACTGTGACCCAGCCTGATTCGGGCCTGTGCCAGGTGTGCCACGTGCTGTCCTGGAGCTTGTAGTTTATCTCTATACTCCATTTATCGAAGAAAGTCCTTGCTTGAAGAGTATCCTCCACTGTTGGCTCCAAAACTATAACTCTTAAGCGCACATCAGCAATTATCTTTGCTATGATATCCAACTGGGACAGCTGCTTATGATCAAACATTCTCCTATTGCGCTCCAACCAGATGTGGTAGATTGTGGCATTCAGGACAAGTTTTTTAACCATAGAGCTGGAATTGGTGCCTGCAAACCTTTGACTGCACCATTGTAGCTCGTCCACCCAGCCTAGAGGCCGGTGGTAGTACCCCATGAACTGCAACATGGATGTCCATATCAATCTAGCATAACTGCACCTGAAGAAGAGGGGTTCTTCATTTTCAGGTTCCTTGTGGCATAGACTGCAGATGGAGTTGGGCAGCTGCTTCCATTTCTGAAGCTTGTCTTGTGTTTTTAAACTGTTATCCATTGCCAGCCAGCCAATGAAGCTATGTCTAGGAATTCTCCCTTTGAACCAAGCTAGTTTCGTCCAAGGAAGAATAGGGTTCTTGTGTCTCACAGCATTATACACACTCTTACGGGAGTATTCCCCATCAGTTCCTCCCTTCCAAACCACCTCATCTTCGTAATTGCAGTCCATTTCAACTGCTAGTAGGTCTTCAAATATGCCTGTAACTGTAGGTTGAACAATATCTCTTATACACCAGGTCCCTTATCTGATAAGGGCACTAACCTTGGCACTCTTATTGAGGAGATAATTATATGTAAGTTGGTGTGTGAAGTGGTCCATCAGAATCCCCTTAGGATGCCAGGGGTCCTTCCATAAGGATGTGTTCCTGCCATTACCAATGGCATGAGTAATCAATTTACTTGTCTGCTGCCTGCATTTGAGAATACTTCTCCAGCACCATGATGCATCTTGAGGGATGCCCATTATCCAAAAGTCCCGGCCTCGGAGGAGATGCCTCTTTATCCACTGAACCCAGAAAGTGTCCTTGTTCGCAGCAATGTTCCATATGTGCCTAATCATAGCTGCCTGATTTTGAGTTTCAATGCAACGTACGCCCAAGCCTCCTTCTTTATAGGGCTGACACACTTTGGTCCAACTGACAAGTGGCACTTTGAGGTAGCTTTCTGATGCTGACCATAGGAAGTTCCGAAGAATAGAGTTTATTTCATTAATAGCCTCCTTTGGAAGTACATAACAGGAACTCCAATACACTTGCATACTGTTCAAGACTGCTTTGAGAAGAGTGAGCTTGCCCGCATACGATAACGTCCTGTTCTTCCAAGAGCCGACCCTTTTCCTGATTCTTTCAAGAAGTGGGAAGCAATCTAGATAGGAGAGTCTGGTTGAGATCAGGGGCAGTCCAAGATAACGTACTGGAAGGGCAGCACTGTTGAATTGTAAGATTGCAGAGATCTGTTGCAGTTCTCCACTTGGGACTCTTGCAAAAAAAAGATTGCTCTTATTGCAATTCACTAGGAGCCCTGTACATTTCCTGAATTGTTCCATCACAGTGGCAAGAGCTGTAGCAGATTGAGAATCCCCATAGAAAAAGGCTATAAGATCATCCGCAAAACTCAGATGGGTGATAAATGTTCCTGACATTTGTGGTGAAGCTTGTAGGTACCTTGTTGTACTTGTTGTTTGAGGAGAAGATGTAGAAGTTCCATCACCAAAACGAATAGGTAAGGCGACATGGGGCAGCCTTGACGGATCCCTCTTGTTGCCTTGATGAAGCCCTTCGGGGAACCATTCACTGATATGGAATACCGGGGGGTGGAAATACAAGACCATATCCATCCTATGAACTGTTCTGGGAACTGTAATCTTCGCAGAATATGAGTGATCGCCTCCCACCGTATGGTGTCATACGCCTTCCGGAGATCAATCTTTGCTGAACATCTTGGGGGTCCTTGATCTCGATGGTAATGCCTGACTAGCTCATGAGCGAGCATGATATTGTCCTGGATAAGCCTGCCCTTGATGAAAGCTGATTGGTTGGAGCTGACAAGTCTTTGCACTATGTTGCTCATTCTGATCTTCATAATCTTTGTTAAGCATTTGTATATTACAGTGCAGCATGAGATAGGTCTGAAATCATTCAAGGAGGAAGCATTATTAATTTTAGGATTTAAAACCACACAAGTTGCATTTACCTCTCTTAATAATTGGTCTCTGGCAAAGAAATTGGTAATAGCTTTGCTGAATTCATTCCCCAGAAGCCGCCAAGCTGTTTTGTAAAAGAACGAGGAGAACCCATCTGGCCCTGGAGCCTTGTTGGAATCTATCATTGATAAGGCTTCTGTAATCTCATCTCTGCTGACTTGTTTATTGAGATCATTCTTTTCTTCATCAGTAACAGTTCTTTCGAAATTCATGTTCTCAATAATGCTGTAATCATAATGCTCTAGCTGCCCTCCAAATACTTCTTCATAAAACCGCACACATTCTGCCCCGATCTCCTCAACGTCCTCTAGTTTCTCTTGCTGAGCTGTATATAAGGAAAAAAATTTGTTTTTCTTCCTCCTTTCCCTAATGTAGTCATGAAAATACTTAACATTTTCATCTCCCACTTGCATGTGCTTAGCTTTGGCCTTTTGTTTTGCTTCTGACTCCTCCCCTCGAGCTGCTGTGACATATGCTGAGATGGCTGCCCGTTCTTGCATCACAAGGGTTGCGTTAAGAGGCTGTTGCTGAAGTTGTACTTCGTTCTATCCATGTGTTGCTTAGCTTGCAGTACATTGGTGTTGGCATTGACAAATCTTGCCTTCCTCTACTCTATCAGGCTTTGTTTAACCCGTTTGAGTTTCATACATAAGCAGTACATAGGATTGCCAATAACTGGATCTCGCCATGCCTGTTCAATGGTGGTCATGTACCCTGGCTCATACACCCAGTAATTGTAGAACTTGAATGGAATTGGCCCTGCATTCTTTTGTTCATAGATGGTAAGAATCACCGGGGAGTGATCTGAGATCCCAGCTGTTAGAAAATCTGCTTCCGAGTCTGGTATAGTATGGAGCCATTCCTGGTTAACCATGACTCTATCCAACTTGGACATAATCCTGTTCATACCCGTTTGTTTGTTCTTCCATGTTAGAAAACATCCTTTAGACTTACAATCATAGAGAGGAATTTGCTGAACACAGTGAAGCAGGTCCATAAAATGGAAACGCCTGATCTCATTTCCCCTACCCTTTCCAGCGAGTTCAGGATGGAGTTGAAGTCTCCTAGGACCGCCCATGGAGCTTTAGTGTTGCTGCCCAGGAGTTCTAACTCCTTCCATAATCTTTTCCTCTCCATGTAATGGCTGCAACCATATACAAAACTCATAAGACAAGTGTACCCATTGGGCCAGATTGTTTCTGCTGTAATAGATTGTTCAGATCGAGCTATAATTGTAACATTAACATCTTGTGGATCCCAAGCGACCCAAATACGACCACCATGAACCAAGTCATTATTATCCACCATTGACCAGTCTTTAAACAAAGCTCTTTGGATTTGATTCTTCTTCTCATTGCTAACTTTAGTCTCTACTAAGCCTATCATACTAACTTTCTGGGTTCTAATCAGCTTTTCAACTTCCCGTTGTTTAAGAGAGTCATTTAGACCTCTTATATTCCAGCATGCAACTTTAATCATTGGATACCTGCGGATTCACGTCCATCGCCCTGGTACGGGCCTTTATTCCTTCCTTTCTTACTTCCCTGAGTAGAAGTTTTAGTCTGACATTTTTTTATCCTCAGAGATGTCCTGTTTGCATTTGGAAGAGCTCTGGTATGGGTCAGAGGAATGTTGGGAGTGTTTTCCACCAGTGAAGTTTCCTGTGTAGCTGGGGAACTTGTGTTCGTTCTCTGTCCCCTATTGACCTGGTCTGCATTTTCGCCTAGAGCAATGAGATGAGTGTCTAGGTTAGTGTCATTCAATGCCCCGCTGTTCGGTATCTCACTCTGGACCCTGTCCGCAATGTCTAGACTTGTTTCCTGAAAATCAACATTAAGTTTCTCTGCTGTCTTGCTGTTTTGCTGTGTGGCATGTGCTGTCCTGTTGGTTTCCTGGTCCTTAAAACTGTGATTCCCTGCTACCTTGCTGTGTGTCAGAGTCGTTTGAGCTGTTCTGTTGATTTCCTGGGGTTTAGGACTGTGATTCTTAGCTTTCTGAGCCTCCTCCGTTGTTTTGGGTTGGTCCTTGTAGTTGTTTTGTTTAAATACATGCTTCCCTCTTGCTATCTGCCATCCTTCCTCTGCTGCATTGTTGTCCCCTGCAGTGTGTCCCATTGCATTGTTCTCATGTTCTATGATCCCTATTGCATTGGGCTCAGCTGCAATGTGTTCAATTGTGGTAACCTCTGTTGTATTTCCCGCAGGTCCTGCATCTATAGGCAATGCATCCACTGCTGTTGTGTTTTCAGTTGTAATATCTGCTGATGCACTTGCATTTGTAGTGTTTGCATTGGCAGCAGTATTGTCTGTTGATGCATTTGCATTTGTAGTGTCTGCTGATGCACTTGCAACTATAGTCAATGCATTCTTAGTAGCATCAGTATTTGTGTCTGCATCCTTAGTTATATTGTTCACATCATTAGTTACATTGTTCGCAGACACTGTGTCCGCACCCGCAGCTGCAATTGTATTTGCATTTGCATTGTCATTAGCCTCAGTTGGGTCGTTGTTAGCTGCTGCGGTTGCACGCCAGTATTTGGTAGCTTTATTCCTGTCTGTTTTTTGTTTTACGTAGCTCATGGAAGAGTGGCCGAAGCCAGCACAATGTGTACACCTAACTGGTTTCCAAGAATACTCAACACTGACAGTGAGTGCCCTGCCATCATCAACCGTTATAGGGATTACTTCTGGGAAAGTGTTGTTCGCATCCATCTCAATACAGACTCGAGCGTAAGAAAGTCGGGTTCTGCTCTCTGTTGCTTTATCCAGCATAATGGGGGTTCCAAGAGCACTCGCAATTGTTTGCAGCCCCTCGGGGCTCCATAAGAACAGGGGAACTCTTCGCAGATTTACCCATATAGGAAATGAATTGATAGATTCAACATTGTCCTCCAAGTATGGTTCCCATGGTCTGATGATAAAGATACGACTTGCAATGTGAACAGGACCTACTGCCATTACCTTCAGCTTGTCTTCTTCATTGTGAAATTTAAAAACAAAAGCTCTATCTCCATAGATGGACATATCAAATTCACTTTTCAGATCCCAGATTTTTTTCAATTTATCTTTAACAAACCCATATGCAAGTCTCTTCCCCACAAAATTTCCAATCAAATAATTTTCACATTCCTTAAGTCTAGCTTCATGATCAGATCGAGAAACATGAACTACTTTCATACCTTCTATAACAGGAGTTGGGACATATTTCAGCCTGGTGATGCCTCCTATGCGCTGATTTGCAAAAAGTGATACCCAACTCAGCTGTTTTGGACCCTGTTGTGAGTGGCCTGCTGTATCAGCAATGGGTCCCTGTCGTGAGCTTCCTGTTGCATCAGCTCTGGGTCCCTGTGGAGCTCCAACCTGGCCATTAAAGTTGTGTTTCTCGAAAACATGTTGCAGCTGCTGGTTTGTTGCGTGTTTAGGGTATATTCCTCTAATTTCTGATCCCTCACTCCCCGAGGGAGAGGGAGTAGGGTGAATCAGTGAAACCTGACTCATCAATTCAAGCCATTAACACCTCAACAACCGAAATCAACAAACCCTAGAGAGTCCCAAACCCTAGAAATCGCCCAAGAAATCGCCTCCGAGAAATCGCCTCCAATTGAGCCTACAACGTACAAACTAGCTTTCCATCTTCGTTAAGCACAACTGAACTTTTTTGTTCAGTAAAACATGTCCCAATTGATGTTATTATAGTGCCTCATGAGGATTGAAATCAAACGGAGTCCACTTGGTCATTCAAATCCTTGTATTCTCGGATTGCACCCAAATTGGCCTCCAATTGAGCCTACAACGTACAAACGAATTTTCCTTCTTCGTTAAGCACAACCGAACCTTTTTTTTCAGTCAAAAATGTCCCATTTGACGTTATTATAGTGACACACGAATTAGAAATCAAGTAGAGTCCATTTGCTCACTCAAATCCTTGTATTTTTGGGATTGCACCAAAATTTGCCTACAATTGAGCCTACTACGTACAAACGAGTTTTTCTTCTTCGTGAAGCACAACCGAACCTTTTTGTTGAGTCAAACATGTCCCATTTGATGTTATTGTGGTACCACATGAGGATTTAAATCATGCGGAGTCCATTTGGTCACTCCAATCCTTGTATTCTCGGATTCCACCCAAATTGGCTTCCAATTGAGCCTACAACGTACAAACGAGTTTTCCTTTTTCGTGAAGCTCAACCGAACCTTTTGGTTGAGTCAAACGTGTCCCATTTGACGTTATTATGGTACCATGTGTGGATTTAAATCAAGAGGAGTCAATTTGGTCATTCCAATTCTTGTATTCTCGGATTGCACCAAAATTGGCGTCCAATTTAGCCTACAACGTACAAACGAGTTTTCCTTCTTCGTCAAGCACAAAAAAAATTGTTTGTTGAGTCAAACATGTCCCATTTGACGTTATTATGGTACCACGCGACTTATAAATCATGCACAGTCCATTTGGTCAATCAAATCCTTGTACTTTCAGATTGCACCCAAATTGGCCTCTAATTGAGCCTGCAACGTACAAACGAGTTTTCCTTCTTCGTTAAGCACAACCAAACTTTTTTGTTCAGTCAAACATGTCCCAATTGAATTTATTATGATGCCTCGTGAGGATTGAAATCAAACGGAGTCCATTTGGTCATTCAAATCCTTGTATTCTCGGATTGCACCCAAATTGGCCTCCAATTGAGCCTACAACGTACAAATGAGTTTTCCCTCTTCGTTAAGCACAACCGAACCTCTTTGTTGAGTCAAACATGTCCCATTTGATGTTATTATGGTGCCACGATATTTAGAAACCAAGTGGAGTCCATTTGCTCACTCAAATCCTTGTATTCTCGGATTCCACCCAAATTGGCCTCCAATTGAGCCTGTAACGTACAAACGAGTTTTCCTTCTTTGTTAAGCACAACCGAACTTGTTTGTTGAGTCAAACAATCGGAGTCTATTTGGTCACTCAAATCCTTGTATTCTCGGATTGCACCCTATTTAGAAACCAATCGGAGTCTATTTAGTCAGTCAAATCCTTATATTCTCGGATTGCACCCAAGTTAGCCAACAATTGAGCCTACAACGTACAAACAAGTTTTCCTTCTTCGTTAAGCACAACCGAACTTTTTTGTTGAGTCAAACATGCCCCAACTGACATTATTATGGTACCACATGATTTTTGAAATCAAACGGAGTCCATTTGGTCACTCAAATCCTTGTATTCTCGGATTGCACCCAAATTGGCCTCCAATTGAGCCTACAACGTACAAACGAGTTTTCCTTCATCGTTAAGCACAACCGAACTTTTTTGTTTTTTCAAACATGTCCCAATTGACGTTATTATGGTTCCACACAAGGATACGAGGATTGAAATCAAACGGAGTCCATTTGGTCATTCAAACCCTTGTATTCTTGGATTGCACGCAAAATTTGCCTACAATTGAGCCTACAACGTCCAAACGAGTTTTCCTTCTTCGTGAAGCACAACCGAACCATTTTGATGAGTCAAACATGTCCCATTTTACATTATTATGGTGCCACGTGAGGATTTAAATCAAGTGGAGTCAATTTGGTCATTCCAATCCTTGTATTCACGGATTGCACCCAAATTGGCCTCTAATTTAGCCTACAACGTACAAACGAGTTTTCCTTCTTCGTTAAGCACAAACAAACTTGTTTGTTGAGTCAAACATGTCCCATTAGACGTTATTATGGTACCACATGAGTTAGAAATCAAGCGGAGTCCATTTGGTCACTCAAATTTTTGTATTCTCGAATTGAACCCAACTTGTCCTCCAACTGAGCCTACAACGTACAAACGAGTTTTCCTTCTTCGTTAAGCACAACCAAACTTTTTTGTTGAGTCAAACATGTACTAATTGATGTTATTATGGTGCCACATGAGGATTAAAATCAAACGGAGTCCATTTGTTCAATCAAATCCTCGTATTCTCGGATTGCACCCAAATTGGTCTCCAAGTGAGCTTGCAACGTACAAACGAATTTTCCTTCTTCGTTAAGCACAACCAAAATTTTTTGTTCATTCAAAAATGTCTCAATTGATGTTATTATGGTTCCATGTGAGTTATAAATCAAGCGGAGTCCAGTTGGTCACTCAAATTTTTGTATTCTCAGATTGCTCCCAAATTGGCCTACAATTGAGCCTACAACGTACAAACGAGTTTTCCTTCTTCGTTAAGAAGAACCGAACTTTTTTGTTGAGTAAAACATGTCCCAATTTATGTTATTATGGTGCCGCATGAGGATTGAAATCAAACATGGTCCATTTGGTCTCTCAAATCCTTGTATTCTCAGATTGCACCCAAATTTGCCACTAATTGAGCCTACAACTTACAAACGAGTTTTCCTTCTTCATTAATCACAACCGAACTTTTTTTTTGAGTCAAAAATATCCCATTTGACGTTATTATGGTGCCACACAAGTTAGAAACCAAGCGGAGTCCATTTGGTCACTCAAATCCTTGTATTCTCGGATCGCACCCAAATTAGCCTTCAATTGAGCCTACAACGTACAAACGAGTTTTCCTTCTTCGTTAAGCACAACCAAACTTTTCTGTCTTGTAAAACATGTCCCAATTGACATTATTATGGTGCCACACGATGATTGAAATGAAACGGAGTTCATTTGGTCATTCAAATCCTTGTATTCTCGGATTGCACCCAAATTGGCCTCCAGTTGAGCCTACAACGTACAAACGAGTTTTCGTTCTTCGTTAAGCACAACCGAACCTTTTTGTTGAGTTAAAAATGTCCCATTTGAAGTTATTATGGTGCCACACAAGTTAGAAACCAAGCAGAGTACATTTGCTCACTAAAATCCTTGTATTCTCAGATTGCACCCAAATTGGCCTCCAATTTAGCCTACAATGTACAAACGAGTTTTCCTTCTTCGTTAAGCACAACCAAACTTTTTTGTTCATTCAAAAATGTCTCAATTGATGTTATTATTGTTCCATGTGAGTTAGAAATCAAGCGGAGTCCAGTTGGTCACTCAAATTTTTGTATTCTCAGATTGCTCCCAAATTGGCCTACAACGTACAAACGAGTTTTCCTTCTTCGTTAAGAACAACCGAACTTTTTTGTTGAGTCAAACATGTCCCAATTTATGCTATTATGGTGCCACATGAGGATTGAAATCAAACATGGTCCATTTGGTCTCTCAAATCCTTGTATTCTCAGATTGCACCCAAATTTGCCAATAATTGAGCCTACAACGTACAAACGAGTTTTCCTTCTTCGTTAAGCACAACCGAACTTTTTTTTTGAGTCAAAAATATCCCATTTGACGTTATTATGGTTCCACACAAGTTAGAAACCAAGCGGAGTCCATTTGGTCACTCAAATCCTTGTATTCTCGGACTGCACCCAAATTGGCCTCCAATTTAGCCTACAACGTACAAACGAGTTTTCCTTTTTCGTTAAGCACAACCAAACTTTTCTGTTTTGTAAAACATGTCCCAATTGACATTATTATGGTGCCACACAAGGATTGAAATCAAACGGAGTTCATTTGGTCATTCAAATCCTTGTATTCTCGGATTGCACCCAAATTGGCCTCCAGTTGAGCCTACAACGTACAAACGAGTTTTCGTTCTTCGTTAAGCACAACCGAACCTTTTTGTTGAGTTAAAAATGTCCCATTTAAAGTTATTATGGTGCCACACGAGTTAGAAACCAAGCAGAGTCCATTTGCTCACTCAAATCCTTGTATTCTCAGATTGCACCCAAATTGGCCTCCTATTTAGCCTACAATGTACAAACGAGTTTTCCTTCTTCGTTAAGCACAACCAAAGTTTTTTGTTGATTCAAACATGTCCCAATTGACGTTATTATGGTGCCACGTGAGGATTTAAATCAAACGGAGTCCGTTTGGTCGCTCAAATCCTAGAATTCTTGGATTGCACCCAAATTGGCCTCCAATTGAGCCTGCAACGTACAAACTAGTTTTCCTTCTTCGTTATGCACAAACAAAATTTTTAATCCGTCAAAAATGTCTCAATTGATGTTATTATGGTCCCTCAAGAGGATTGAAATCAAATGGAGTTCACTTGGTCATTCAAATCCTTGTATTCTCGGATTGCACCCAAATTGGCCTCCAATTGAGCCTACAACGTACAAACGAGTTTTCCTTCTTCTTTAAGCACAACCGAACCTTTTTTTTGAGTCACAAATGTCAAATTTTACATTATTATTGAGCCACACGAGTTAGAAACCAAGCGGAGTCCATTTGCTCACTCAAATCCTTGTATTTTCGGATTGCACCAAAATTTGCCTACAATTGAGCCTACAACGTACAAACGAGTTTTTCTTCTTCGTGAAGCACATCCGAACCATTTTGTTGAGTCAAACATGTCCCATTTGATGTTATTATGGTGCCGTGTCACGATTTAAATCAAGCGGAGTCCATTTGGTCACTCCAATCCTTGTATTCTCGGATTGCACCCAAATTGGCCTCCAATTTATCCTACAACGTACAAACAAGTTTTCCTTCTTCGTTAAGCTCAAACAAACTTGTTTGTTTAGTAAAACATGTCCCATTTGATGTTATTCTGGTAGCACATCAGTTAGAAATCAAGCGGAGTCCATTTGGTCACTCAAATTTTTGTATTCTCAAATTGCACCCAACTTGGCCTGCAATTGAGCCTACAACGTACATACGAGTTTTCCTTCTTCGTTAAGCACAACCAAACTTTTTTGTTGAGTCAAACATGTCCCAATTGACATTATTATGGTGCCATGTGAGGATAAAAATCAAACGGAGTCCATTTGGTCAATCAAATCCTCGTATTCTCGGATTGCACCCAAATTGGCCTCCAATTGAGCCTGCAACGTACAAACGAGTTTTCCTTCTTCGTTAAGCACAACCAAACCTTTTTTTTTGAGTCAAAAATGTCCCATTTGACATTATTATGGTATCACATGATTTATAAATCAAGCGGAGTCCATTTGATCACTCAAATCTTTGTATTATTGGATTGCACCCAAATTGGCCTATAAATTGAGCCTACATCGTACAAACGAGTTTTCCTTCTTTGTTAAGCTCAACCGAACTTGTTTGTTGAGTCAAACGTATCCCATTTAACGTTATTATGGTGCTATGTGAGGATTGAAATCAAATGGAGTCCATTTGCTCACTCAAATCTTTGTATTCTCGGATTGCACCCAAATTGGCCTCCAATTTTGCCTACAACGTACAAACGAGTTTTCTTTCCTCCTTAAACACAACCAAACTTTTTTGTTGAGTCAAACATGTCCCATTTGATGTTATTATGGTACCACATGAGTTAGAAATCAAGCGGAGTCCATTTGGTAACTAAAATTTTTGTATTCTCGAATTGCACCCAACTTGGCCTCCAATTGAGTCTACAACGTACAAACGAGTTTCCTTCTTCGTTAAGCACAACCAAAATTTTTTGTTGAGTCAAACATGTCCCAATTGATGTTATTATGATGCCACGTGAGGATTCAAATCAAATGGAGTCCATTTGGTCGCTCAAATCCTAATATTCTCGGATTGCACCCAAATTGGCCTCCAATTGAGCCTGCAACGTACAAACTAGTTTTCCTTTTTCGTTAAGCACAACCGGACTTTTTTGTTCATTCAAACATGTCCCAATTGATGTTATTATGGTGCCTCATGTGGATTGAAATCAAACGGAGTCCACTTGGTCATTGAAATCCTTGTATTCTCGGATTGCCCCCAAATTGGCCTCCAATTGAGCCTACAACGTACAAACGAGTTTTTCTTCTTCGTTAAGCACAACCGAACCTTTTTTTTGAGTAAAAATGTCCCATTTGACGTTATTATAGTGACAAATGAATTACAAATCAAGTGGAGTCCATTTGCTCACTCTAATCCTTGTATTTTTGGGATTGCACCAAAATTTGCCTACAATTGAGCCTACTACGTACAAACGAGTTTTTCTTCTTCGTGAAGCACAACCGAACCTTTTTGTTGAGTCAAAAATGTCCCATTTGACGTTATTATGGTGCCATGAGAGGATTTAAATCAAGCGGAGTGAATTTGGTCACTCCAATCCTTGTATTCTCGGATTGCACCCAAATTGGCCTCCAATTTAGCCTACAACATACAAACGAGTTTTCCTTCTTCGTTAAACACAAAAAAACTTGTTTGTTGAGTCAAACATGTCCCATTAGACGTTATTATGGTACCACGTGAGTTAGAAATCAAGCGGAGTCCATTTGGTCACTCAAATTTTTGTATTCTCGAATTGTACCCAACTTGGCCTCCAACTGAGCCTACAACGTACAAACGAGTATTCCTTCTTCGTTAAGCACAACCAAACTTTTTTGTTAAGTCAAACATGTCCCAATTGATGTTATTATGGTGCCACATGAGGATTAAAATCAAACGGAGTCCTTTTGGTCAATCAAATCCTCGTATTCTCGGATTGCACCCAAATTGGCCTCCAATTGAGCTTGCAACGTACAAACGAGTTTTCCTTCTTCGTTAAGCACAACCAAACTTTTTTGTTCATTAAAAAAGTCTCAATTGATGTTATTATGGTTCCATGTGAGTTAGAAATCAAGCGGAGTCCAGTTGGTCACTCAAATTTTTGTATTCTTAGATTGCTCCCAAATTGGCCTACAATTGAGCCTACAACGTCCAAACGAGTTTTCCTTCTTCGTTAAGAACAACCGAGCTTTTTTGTTGAGTCAAACATGTCCCAATTTATGTTATTATGGTGTCACATGAGAATTGAAATCAAACATGGTCCATTTGGTCTCTCAAATCCTTGTATTCTCAGATTGCACCCAAATTTGCCACCAATTGAGCCTTTTTTTTTTTTTTTTTTTTTTTTGAAAAGCAAGCTTGGGGTTTAAATGGGCTCCCCAGACCACAGAAAGAAAAAGATAAAAAACATTACAGACACAAATACAAATAACCACTAAGAAAGTGTTCGTTACATTCTCAAATATTTTCTACCACTGGCATCCTCAAAGATAATCTTCTTTAGATCTTCTGCAAAGGAGCTGGGAGTGACTTCAATGAAGGACGAGTTGGGCATTAGAGCTGCCAACTTGTCTGCTGCTCTATTAGTTTCCCGAACTACATGAACCACTTTGCAAACTTCAAACATTTTCAGCATGTCTTTAATTCTTCGCGTGGTATGTTTGGCTTCCCACGGAGGCGCCTTATTCGTAATAATGTACTGGACTGCTGTGGCTGAGTCGATGCAGATCAGCAGCTTCCTATGCTGACCTGAAACTGCCAGTTTCAGACCTGTTTCAACTCCCTGCAGCTCATGCATAATCACAGACTTCCCTGGAAGAGACCCTGCCGCAGCTGCTAAGACAGTGCCCTGCTGATCGCGAATGATCGCTCCATATCCTCCCATCGTACCTTGCAGCGAACCATCTGAATTTATTGTCACCCACCCTGGATCAGGCCGTAGCCAAGTGTGCCATGTGCTGTCCTTGAGTTTGTATTTGATGTCAATATTCCATCTATTAAAGAAGATACGGTTTTGAGGAGTATCCTCCACTTCCAGCTCCATAACGATCAACCGTAGTCTAACATCATCACAGATTTTCGGACAGAGATCCTTATCTGCGAGTTCTTTGCAGTCAAACAGTCTTCTATTTCGCTCTAACCATAAATGGTATATTGTTGCATTTAACATCAGCTTTTGAGCAATGGATTTCGGGTCTGTTCCTGAGAATTTCTGCAAGCACCAATGCAATTCATCTGACCAGCTGCGGGGATGATGTTTGAAACCCATAAATCTGAGCATAGAGGACCAGACCTGGTTTGTGTAGGAGCAGCTGAAAAAAAGGTGGTTTTCATTCTCCGGTTCCAGCTTACAGAAACAGCATAAAGAGGTCAGGATGGTTCCCCATTGTAACAGCTTGTCTTGAGTTTTTAATCTGTTTGTTAGGGCCAGCCATCCAATAAAACTGTGTCTGGGGATGCGTCCCTTGAACCAGACCAGCTTAGTCCAGGGAATGAGCGGCTTCTTTTCTCTAATAGCATGATATGCGCTTTTGCTAGAGTACTCCCCACCCTTACCTCCTTTCCACAAAACTTCATCTTGATAATTAGAGTCAAGTTCCACTGAGCTAAGGTCCTCATAAATTTCAGCAATTGAATCCTGAATATAATCACTTGCAAACCATGTCCCATCCCTAATGAGGGCGCTCACTTTGGCCTTCTTATTTATAAGAGAGTTGTAGGTGAGATGAGAAGGGAATCTGTCCATAAGAATGCCTTTAGGGTGCCACGGGTCCTTCCATAAGCATGTGTCTCTGCCATTCCCAATTGCATAAGTGATCAAACTGGTTGTGAGGTTTCTGCAATTTAGGATACTTCTCCAGCACCATGAGGCTCCCTGCGGGACTCCCATTAACCAGAAGTCCCTTCCCTTGATGAGGTTTTTCTTCGTCCATTGGACCCAAAGGGTTTCCTTGTTCGACACAATGCTCCATATGTATCTCGTCATAGCAGCCAGGTTAGCCGTTTTAATGCACCTTACACCTAGGCCTCCTTCATTGTAGGGGAGGCAAATTGTCTTCCATTGAACAAGAGGAACTGTCAGGTACTGATCAGATGCTGACCATAAGAAGTTCCTAATGATGGAAGTGATTTCATTGATGGTTGCCTTTGGGAGGACATAGCACGAGCTCCAATATACATGCATACTACTCAAAACAGCCTTAATTAGAGTAAGCCTACCAGCATAGGATAGAGTCCTGTTCTTCCAAGAGGTAACTCTTTTCCTGATTCTTTCCACCAGAGGGAAGCAGTCAAGGTGAGAAAGTCTAGTTGTAATCATAGGAAGGCCAAGGTATCTGACAGGAAGATCAGCTGCTTGAAATTTCAGAATTGATGTAATCTCTGTCAGATTGTCTCTAGGGACTCCCGCTGCAAAAAGACTGCTCTTATTGCAATTTATAGTCAGCCCCGTACATCTACGGAATTTGTCCATGGTGTGAGCAAGAGCAGCCGCTGACCTTTGGTCCCCATGGAAGAAAGCTATAATATCATCAGCAAAGCTTAAGTGAGTTATGAAGGGGTCTTTGCATTTGTGGTGCAGCTTATAGCTTCCTTGAAGAGCTTGGTTCTTTAGAAGCAGGTGGAGAATTTCCATCATGAGGACAAAAATGTAAGGAGACATCGGGCATCCTTGACGAATACCCCTAGTGGCTTGAATGAATCCTTTAGGCGAGCCATTAACTGAGATGGAGTATTTAGGAGTCGAGATGCACACATACACCCATTGTATAAATTGCTCAGGGAACTTGAGTTTCCTCAACATATGAATGATAGCCTCCCATCTGATAGTGTCATATGCCTTGCGAAGATCAATTTTTGCTGCACATCTAGGAGGGCCTTGGTCTTTATGATAGTTCCGAACTAGCTCGTGGGCTAACATAATATTGTCCTGAATGAGACGCCCCTTGATAAAAGCTGATTGAGATGGGCTGACTAGCCGTTGCACTACCATGCTTAGCCTATTCTTCATGATTTTAGTCAAGCATTTGTAGACAACATTACAGCATGAGATAGGCCTGAAATCACTGAGAGTAGTAGGATTAGTAATTTTTGGAATTAAAACTACACATGTTGTATTTACCTGTCTCAGGAGTTTGCCACTTGCAAAGAAATTACTGATTGCTTTGCTGAATTCATCTCCCAGAATGCGCCAGGCTGACTTATAGAAGAAAGAGGAGAAACCATCCGGGCCTGGAGACTTGTTGGAGTCAATCATAGATAAGGCTTCTGTGATTTCATTTCGGGTGACCGTTTTGGTAAGGTCCTTGCTTTCTTGAGTAGTGAGGACTCGTTCAAAGTTAATGCTTTCTATGGCACTGTCATCATATGGATCCAGTTTACCGCCAAAGACCTCCTCAAAGTATCTCACACATTCTATCCCAATTTCTTCTATGTCCTCTATTTTCTCTTGATTGGCATTGTATAGAGATAAAATTCTGTTCTTCTTTTTCCTTTCCCTGGCGTAGTCATGGAAGTAGGCCACATTTTCATCTCCCACCTGCATATGCTTTGCTTTTGCCTTTTGCTTAGCTTCTGATTCCTCTCCTTTAGCTGCTATGACATACGTCTTAAGGGCTTTCCTTTCCTGATTTATCAAAACTGGATTGAGAGGGTGATGTTGAAGTGCCTGCTGGGATCTATCCAAGTTCTGTTTCGCCGTGACAGCACTCAAGGTAGCATTCAGAAACCTGGACTTTCTCCATTCAATAAGCTTGTGTTTGACTCTTTTCAACTTTTTGCTCAGGCAGAACATTGGATTGCCGAGGACTGGTTCCTTCCAAGCTTGCTCTATAGCTGCCATGTAGCCAGGCTCATAGACCCAGTAGTTAAAAAATTTGAAAGGGATAGGGCCTGCCTTTCTCTGAGCATAAATTGTAAGGATGATAGGGGAGTGGTCAGACACCCCAGCAGGTAGGAAGTCAGCCTCAGAGTCCGGGATATTTGTAAGCCACTCTTGATTAACCATGACTCTGTCTAACTTAGACATGATCCTGTTTACCCCTTCCTGTTTGTTCGACCATGTTAAATAACATCCTTTGTATTTGCAATCAAAAAGCTGAAGTTTTTGCGCACAATTTAGAAGGTCCATGAAATGGTAAGGTCTGATCTCATCTCCTCCCACCC
The DNA here is from genome assembly GCA_003290165.1 of Berberis thunbergii. Taxonomy (NCBI): domain Eukaryota; kingdom Viridiplantae; phylum Streptophyta; class Magnoliopsida; order Ranunculales; family Berberidaceae; genus Berberis; species Berberis thunbergii. Next base: position 17,277 of record QNQO01003353.1, on the reverse strand, counting down.
TTTCCTGGGAATTCAGAATAGAATTGTAGTCTCCTATGATAGCCCATGGATATCTGTAGAGGCTGCTGGTATGTTCCAACTCCTGCCATAGACGTTTTCTTTCCATGTAGTGACTTTTCCCATAAACAAAGCTCAGTAAGCATGTGTACCCATTCGGCCATATGGTTTCTGCTGTAATAGCTTGCTCCGTTCTAGCTATTATGTTGACAGTAACATCATTTGGATCCCAGGCAACCCAAATTCTACCGCCATGAACCAGATCATTATTATCCACCACTAACCAGTCTGTAAAAAGAGCTCTCTGAATTTGAGACTTCTTCTCATTACTAACCTTAGTCTCCAGAAGACCTATCATACTGACTTTCTGTTTATTTATCAGCTTTGCAACTTCCCTTTGTTTTAAGGGGTCATTGAGACCCCGAATGTTCCAACAGGCAATCTTAATCATTGGGTAAGAGTGTGATTGGTTCCATCACCCTGGGAAGGGCTATTGTTCCCACCTTTATAACCTCCTTGTGTCGAAAGTTTAAGTTTGCCTTGTTTAATCCTCTTTGATGATCGGTGTTGATTTGGAGCAACTTTAAGATGTATGTTGGACTGGATCAGCTTGCTGGAACTGGTGTCTGGCTTTGGTTTTTGTCCTGCATTGTCTGTATATGTAGGTTCCTTTATATGCTGTCCTGCATCGGCTGCACACGTAGGATCCTTTGTGTGCTGTCCTGCCTTCTCATTTGGAGTAGATTCTGTCATAGTATTAGGACCCTGAGCAATGTCAAGTTCCTGTTGCTGAATTGCTGGGTTGGTGTCACACCAAATCAGTCCCTGCTTGTCTTGTATGGCCTCATCGGTGCTACATCGTCCCTGGATATCTTTGCTGACCTGCCCTGCTGACTTGCTGCATGTTATTCTGTCCTGCTAAGTTCGTGGTCCGTGATTTGCCCTGCTGTCTTGCTGCGAGGTGTTGCTGTCCCTGCTGTCCTGCTGCGAGGTGTTGCTGTCCTATTGGGTTCCTGGTCCGTAATACTGAGTCTTTTGGCTGCATTGTCCCTCTCCTTGTTTGCTTCCTGTGGAGGAGGCTGTGCAATAGTTTGCTTATTGGATTTGAACGAGTGCTTTCCTCGTGCTATCAGCCATCCTGCCTCAGCTGCATCGTCCTCGTTAGTATTGGATACAAAAGCATTTTCCTCAGCTGCATTGATCTCAATTGCAATGTTTTCAAGATCATTGCCCTGATTGTCATTATCCTGAGTAGAATCAACTTCAGGTTCATAATCTGCAGGCCTAATATCCTTTTTTGTTTTGTGAGCTTCTGTGTAATCCTCTGGGTCTCTACTACCTTGTGTGGTTGCTCGCCAGTATTTAGACCCCTGCCGTTTGGTTTTTTGTTGTTTTGGACAGCTCATGGACGAGTGTCCAAATCCTGTACAATGACTACACCTGGCTGGTTTCCATGAGTATTCAACACTGACATTGATCGACCTGCCATCATCAATGGTGATAGGATTGCACTCTGGGAATGAGCTCTTCGCGTCCATCTCAATGCATACTCGAGCATAAGATAGTCTGGTTCTGTTCTCGGTTGCTTTATCAAGCATGATCGGATTTCCAATTGCACTCGCAACTGTTTGTAGTCCCTCCGGACTCCATAAGAACAGGGGGACTCTTCTCAGATTAACCCATATAGGGACTGAATTTATTGTTTCAATAGCATCCTCCAAGTATGGTTCCCATGGCCTGATAATGAAAATTCGACTTGCAATGTAGACAGGACCTATTTCCATTACCTTCAGTTTATCATCTTCATTATTGAATTTAAAAACGAAAGCTCTATCCCCATAGATCGACATTTCGAAATCACTTTGTAAAGCCCAATTTTCAATCTTTCTTTGACAAACCCATAAGCTAGTCTCTTCCCCACAAAATTGCCAATAAAATAGCTTTCACATTCTTTTAGTCTAGCTGCATGATCAGATCTATTTATATGAACAATTCTCTTACCTTCTATCACAGGAGCTGGAACATATTTCAGCTTGGTGATTCCTCCTGTAGTCTGGTTTGCAAACAGGGATACCCAGCTCAAACGTTTGCTTCCCTGTCCTGAAAGGACTGCTCCTCGTTCCCTAGGCCCGGTTGTAGTGTACCCTCCATGGTTCCCAAGCTGGCCTCATGCTGATTTTGTCCAACAGCGGTTTGTATTCCACCATCGATCTGCTGTTTTGGCTGTTCCTGCTGTTGTGGCTATTCCTGTGCAAATGGGGTTGTTCCTCTAACCCTAGGCCCCTCTCCCCCCGAGGAATAAGAGGGAGGTGGTTGAGACAGTGGGGACTGAATCATCAATTCATACCGGCATTAAATCCTCCAATCAAGATCCTCCAAGATCGATCAAACCCTAGAAATCGCCCAAGAAATCGCCCAAGAAATTGAGCCTACAACGTACAAACGAGTTTTCCTTCTTCGTTAAGCACAACCAAAATTTTTTTTGAGTCAAAAATATCGCATTTGACGTTATTACGGTGCCACACAAGTTAGAAACCAAGCGGAGTCCATTTGGTTACTCAAATCCTTGTATTCTCTGATTGCACCCAAATTGGCCTCCAATTGAGCCTACAACGTACAAACGAGTTTTCCTTCTTTGTTAAGCACAACCAAACTTTTCTGTTTTGTAAAAAATTTCCCAATTGACATTATTATGGTGCCACAAGAGGATGGAAATCAAACGGAGTTCATTTGGTCATTCAAATCCTTGTATTCTCGGATTGCACCCAAATTGGCCTCCAGTTGAGCCTACAACGTACAAACGAGTTTTCGTTCTTCGTTAAGCACAACCGAACCTTTTTGTTCAGTTAAAAATGTCCCATTTGAAGTTATTATGGTGCCACACAAGTTAGAAACCAAGCAGAGTCCATTTGCTCACTCAAATCCTTGTATTCTCAGATTACACCCAAATTGGCCTCCAATTTAGCCTACAACGTACAAACGAGTTTTCCTTCTTCGTTAAGCACAACCAAACTTTTTTGTTGAGTCAAACATGTCCCAATTGACATTATTATGGTGCCACATGATGATTTAAATCAAACGGAGTCCATTTGGTCCCCCAAATCCTAGTATTCTCGGATTGCACCCAAATTGGCCTCCAATTGAGCCTGCAACGTACAAACTAGTTTTCCTTCTTCTTTATACACAATCGAAATTTTTTATCACTCAAAAATGTCTCAATTGATGTTATTATGGTGCCTCAGGAGGATTGAAATCAAACGGAGTCCACTTGGTCATTCAAATCCTTGTATTCTCGGATTGCACCCAAATTGGCCTCCAATTGAGCCTACAACGTACAAACGAGTTTTCCTTCTTCTTTAAGCACAACCGAACCTTTTTTTTGAGTCAAAAATGTCAAATTTTACATTATTATTGAGCCACACGAGTTAGAAACCAAGCGGAGTCCATTTGCTCACTCAAATCCTTGTATTTTCGGATTGCACCAAAATTTGCCTACAATTGAGCCTACAACGTACAAACGAGTTTCTCTTCTTCGAGAAGCACAACCGAACCATTTTGTTGAGTCAAACATGTCCCATTTGATGTTATTATGGTGCCGTGTCAGGATTTAAATCAAGCGGAGTCCATTTGGTCACTCCAATCCTTGTATTCTCGGATTGCACCCAAATTGGCCTCCAATTTAGCCTACAACGTACAAACGAGTTTTCCTTCTTCGTTAAGCTCAAAAAAACTTGTTTGTTTAGTCAAACATGTCCCATTTGATGTTATTCTGGTAGCACACGAGTTAGAAATCAAGCGGAGTCCATTTGGTCACTCAATTTTTTGTATTCTCAAATTGTACCCAACTTGGCCTCCAATTGAGCCTTTTATTTTTTTGGAAAGCAAGCGTGGGGTATAAATGGGCTCCCCAAACCACCGAAAAAAGAATTAAAACTACATTACAATCTCATATATTTCCTACCACTAGCATCATCAAATAAAATTTTTTTCATGTCTTCCGCAAACGAGCTAGGAGTTACTTCTATGAAAGCAACACTTGGCATCATGCTGGCCAGCTTGTCCGCTGCCTTATTTGTCTCCCGCATAACATGCATGATCTTGCATTCTTCGAAAGCCTTCAGCTGTTCTTTTATACGTCTCAGAGTGTGCATGGTCTCCCAAGGAGGGGCCTTGGCAGTTTTGATAAAATGAACTACATTGGCTGAATCAAGACAAAGATTCAGCTTTCTGTATTGCGTCTGAGCAGCTAGATGCAGTCCCATTTCAGCCCCTTGCAGCTCATGCAGCAGCACAGAATGGTTCCTTTGCGACCCCGAGCCTGCTGCTAACACCTTACCTGAATGGTCCCTAACCACTGCCCCATATCCTCCTCGTTGAGATGTCAAAGATCCATCCGTATTGACTGTTATCCACCCTGGATCAGGCCTGTTCCAGGTGTGATATGTGTTGATCTTGTGCATGTACTTGATGTCCACATTCCATCTGTTGAAGAAATTTCTTGCTCTGGGAGTATCCTGGACGTCTGGGTTTAGGACAGTGATTCTGAGTCTAACGTCAGCGACAATTCTAAACGTTAGAGTGGCTGCATCAACCTGCTGATTTTCAAACAGTCTTCTATTTCGTTCCAGCCAAAGGTGGTAGATGGAAGCATTTAGGACCAGCTTGTTTGCAATAGATTTTGGATCAGACCCTGCAAGCCTCTGTCTGCACCATCTAATCTCTTCTGCCCAGCTGCGAGGTTGATGCCTATACCCCATGAGATGAAGCATATGTGACCATATCTGTCTGGAGTATAAACAGCTGAAGAACAAATGCTCTTCATTCTCTGTTTCTATATGACAAAGGCAGCAAAGGGAGGAAGGAAGCAGATTCCATTTCTTGAGCTTGTCCTGTGTTTTCAAGCTTTTGTTCATTGCAAGCCATCCTATAAAGCTGTGTCTAGGAATTCTACCTTTGAACCAAACAAGATTTGTCCAGGGGACAGTTGTGGACTTATTTCGAATGGAGTGATATGCACTCTTGCTTGAAAACTCCCCCTCTGAGCCACCTTTCCAGACAATCTCATCCTTGAAATTACAATCTAATTCCACTGCATTGAGGTCTGCAAAAATATCTGCAATATGAGGTTTGTCATTATTCCTTACAAACCATTGACCTTCTTTGATCAAAGCACTAACCTGGGCATTCTTGTTCAGGCTTGAGTTATAAGTTAATTGGGAAGGGAACTGTTCCATCAAGATGCCCTTGGGATGCCACGGGTCCTTCCATAATGAAGTATTTCTTCCATTGTCTATTGCATAGGTGATCAGATTGCAAGCCTTCTTCCTGCATTTGAGGATATTCCTCCAACACCATGAGGAGTCTTGAGGGATGTCCATGATCCAGAAGTCCTTGCCCCTGATTAGATGTTGTCTTGTCCAATGAACCCAGAGATTGTTCTTATATGAGACAATGTTCCATATGTGACGCATCATAGCTGCCATGTTTGAGGTTTCTATGCACTGCACTCCCAGACCTCCTTCTTTATAAGGTTGACAAACTGTTTCCCAGCTGACAAGAGGAACTTTCAAGTAGTTATCTGAAGAAGACCACAGGAAGTTCCTAAGGATTGCCGTAAGTTCGTGAATAACTTCCTTAGGGAGAATATAACAGGAGTTCCAGTATACTTGCATGTTATTGAGAACAGCCTTGATGAGAGTGAGTCTACCTGCGTAGGATAATGATCTGTTTTTCCATGAGCCAACTCTGTTTCTGATTCTTTCAATGAGGGGCTGGCAATCAGTATGGGTTAATCTGGAAGAGATTAAAGGCAGTCCAAGATATCTCACTGGAAGATCTAATCTGGTGAACTGTAATGTATCTGTGATCCTCTGAAGTTCTCCACTAGGGACTCCCGCTCCGAATAAGTTACTCTTGTTGCAGTTGACAGATAAGCCGGTACTCTTCCTGAATATGTCTAAGACCCTTGATAAGTTGCAGAAGTGTGGTCTCCATGGAAGAAGGCGATGAGATCATCCGCAAAGCTTAGATGAGTAATAAGCGGCTCCTTGCATTTGTAGTGGATCTTGTAGTCTCCTTTCATTGCTTGATCTTTCAGGAGGATGTGAAAAAGTTCCATAATCAAAACAAAGAGGTAAGGAGACATTGGGCACCCTTGCCTGATTCCTCTGGTAGCCTTTATAAAACCTTTTGGGGAGCCATTCACCAAGATGGAGTATCTGGGACTAGAGATGCAGTTATGGATCCACTTGATGAATTGGTCTGGGAACTGTAACTTTCGAAGCATGTGTGTTATAGCCTCCCACCTTATAGTATCATACGCCTTTCTAAGGTCAATTTTTGCTGCACGTCTAGGAGGTCCCTCATCTCTATGATAGTGTCTTACGAGCTCATGAGCCAGCATAATAATGTTATCCTGAATTAGCCTGCCCTTGATGAAAGCTAATTGATTTAGGCTGACTATGCGTTGCACCACTGCACTCATTCTGTTCTTCATAATTTTTGTTATGCATTTGTAGACTACATTACAGCAGGATATAGGCCTGAAATCATTAAGAAAAGTGGCATTAGTAGTTTTTGGAATTAAAACTACATATGTTGCATTTACCTCCCGAAGAAGTTTTCCACTTGTAAAGAAGTTGCTGACTGCTTTGATGAAATCATCTCCAAGGATACGCCAAGCTGTCTTAAAAAAGAATGAAGAGAAACCATCTGGACCCGGGGCCTTGTTGGAGTCTATCATAGAAAGTGCTTCTGTGATTTCATTGCAGGTGACTTGTTTCGTGAGGTCTCTTTGTTCCTCAGCAGTAACCTCTGTTTCAACTGTTATGTTATTTATAATACTGTCATCATAAGGTTCCATATCCCCTCCAAACACTTCTTCAAAGTACCGCACACATTCTGCCCCTATCTCTGCTATATCTTCTAGCTTCTCCTGATTTTGATTATATAGGGATAGAATTTTGTTCTTCTTCCTTCTTTCCCTAAGATAGTCATGGAAATAGGCCACATTTTTATCTCCCACCTGCATATGCTTTGCTTTTGCCCTTTGTGTTGCTTCTGATTCATCCCCTCTAGTTGCTTTGACATAGTCCTTGATGGCCTCTCTTTCCTGTAGGACGAGTGCTGAATTAAGGGGATTAGTTTGGAGATCGAGTTGGGTTCTGTCCAGCTGTTGTTTTGCTATCAGCACATTAGTTTTTTCATTGAGGAACCTTCCTCTTCTCCATTCAATTAGCTTGTGTTTAACCCTTTTCAGCTTCTGGGTAATTTTGTACATTGCATTTCCATCTATTGACTCTTTCCAAGCCTGTTCTACAGCTGCCATATAACCCCGTTCATGAACCCAGTAGTTGAAGAATTTAAAAGGTATAGGACCCATGTTCTTGTGCATGTATAATGTGAGCACCACTGGGGAATGATCTGAGATCCCTGCAGTGAGGAAGTCTGCTTCAGAGTCAGGGACATTGTTGAGCCAGACTTGGTTGACCATAACTTTGTCCAGCTTTGACATTATTTTGTTCCTTCCTTCCTGCTTATTACTCCATGTTAAGTAGCAGCCCTTAAACTTGCAGTCAAATAACTTGACCTTTTGCACACAATTCAGCAGGTCCATGAAATGGAATGGTCTGATCTCATCGCCCCCTACTCTCTCTTGAGAATTCAAGATTGAATTATAGTCTCCCATGACAGCCCAAGGATAATGATTATTGCTGTCTATAGTTTCTATTTCTTTCCATAGTCTTTTACGTTCCATGTAGTTGCTCCTTCCATAAACAAAACTCAGCAAGCAAGTGTATCCATTTGGCCATACTGTTTCAGCAGTTATGGCCTGATCCGAGCGTGCGACAATTGTAACATTAACTTCTTGAGGGTCCCAAGCTACCCATATACGACCGCCTTGAGCCAAGTCATTGTTGTCCACTACTAACCAATCCTTGAAAAGGTGCTGCTGCATTTTCATCTTCTTCTCATTACTGACCTTTGTTTCAACTAATCCCAATTGAGCCTACAACGTACATACGAGTTTTCCTTCTTCGTTAAGCACAACCAAACTTTTTTGTTGAGTCAAACATGTCCCAATTGACATTATTATGGTGCCATGTGAGGATTAAAATCAAACGGAGTCCATTTGGTCAATCAAATCCTTGTATTCTCGAATTGCACCCAAATTGGCCTCCAATTGAGCCTGCAACGTACAAACGAGTTTTCCTTCTTCGTTAAGCTCAACCGAACTTGTTTGTTGAGTCAAACATATCCCATTTAACGTTATTATGGTGCTATGTGAGGATTGAAATCAAACGGAGTCCATTTGCTCACTCAAATCTTTGTATTCTCGGATTGCACCCAAATTGGCCTCCAATTTTGCCTACAACGTACAAACGAGTTTTCTTTCCTCCTTAAGCACAACCAAACTTGTTTGTTGAGTCAAACATGTCCCATTTGATGTTATTATGGTGCCACGTGAGTTAGAAATCAAGCGGAGTCCATTTGGTAACTAAAATTTTTGTATTCTCGAATTGCACCCAACTTGGCCTCCAATTGAGTCTACAACGTACAAACGGGTTTTCCTTCTTCGTTAAGCACAACCAAACTTTTTTGTTGAGTCAAACATGTCAAAATTGATGTTATTATGATGCCACGTGTGGATTCAAATCAAATGGAGTCCATTTGGTCACTCAAATCCTAGTTTTCTCGGATTGCACCCAATTGGCCTCCAATTGAGCCTGCAACGTACAAACTAGTTTTCCTTTTTCGTTACGTACAACCGAACTATTTTGTTCAGTCAAACATGTCCCAATTGATGTTATTATGGTGCCTCACGTGGATTGAAATCAAACGGAGTCCACTTGGTCATTGAATCCTTGTATTCTCGGATTGCACCCAAATTGGCCTCCAATTGAGCCTACAACGTACAAACGAGTTTTCCTTCTTCGTTAAACACAACGAACCCTTTTTTTTAGTAAAAATGTCCCATTTGACGTTATTATAGTGACACACGAATTAGAAATCAAGTGGAGTCCATTTGCTCTCTCAAATCCTTGTATTTTTGGGATTGCACCAAAATTTGCCTACAATTGAGCCTACTACGTAAAACGAGTTTTTCTTCTTCGTGAAGCACAACCGAACCTTTTTGTTGAGTCAAACATGTCCCATTTGATGTTATTATGGTGCCGTGTCAGGATTTAAATCAAGCGGAGTCCATTTGGTCACTCAATCCTTGTATTCTCGGATTGCACCCAAATTGGCCTCCAATTTAGCCTACAACGTACAAACGAGTTTTCCTTCTTCGTTAAACACAACCGAACCCTTTTTTTTTAGTAAAAAATGTCCCATTTGACGTTATTATAGTGACACACGAATTAGAAATCAAGTGGAGTCCATTTGCTCTCTCAAATCCTTGTATTTTTGGGATTGCACCAAAATTTGCCTACAATTGAGCCTACTACGTACAAACGAGTTTTTCTTCTTCGTGAAGCACAACCGAACCTTTTTGTTGAGTCAAACATGTCCCATTTGATGTTATTATGGTGCCGTGTCAGGATTTAAATCAAGCGGAGTCCATTTGGTCACTCAATCCTTGTATTCTCGGATTGCACCCAAATTGGCCTCCAATTTAGCCTACAACGTACAAACGAGTTTTCCTTCTTCGTTAAGCATAAACAAACTTGTTTGTTGAGTCAAACATGTCCCATTAGACGTTATTATGGTACCACGTGAGTCAGAAATCAAGCGGAGTCCATTTGGTCACTCAAATTTTTGTATTCTCAAATTGCACCCAACTTGGCCTCCAACTGAGCCTACAACGTACAAACGAGTTTTCCTTCTTCGTTAAGCACAACCAAACTTTTTTGTTGATTCAAACATGTCCCAATTGATGTTATTATGGTGCCACAAGAGGATTAAAATCAAACGGAGTCCATTTGGTCACTCAAATCCTCGTATTCTCGGATTGCACCCAAATTGGCCTCCAATTGAGCTTCCAACGTACAAACGAGTTTTCCTTCTTCGTTAAGCACAACCAAACTTTTTTGTTCATTCAAAAATGTCTCAATTGATTTTATTATGGTTCCATGTGAGTTAGAAATCAAGCGGAGTCCAGTTGGTCACTCAAATTTTTGTATTCTCAGATTGCTCCCAAATTGGCCTACAATTGAGCCTACAACGTACAAACGAGTTTTCCTTCTTCGTTAAGAACAATCGAACTTTTTTGTTGAGTCAAACATGTACCAATTTATGTTATTATGGTTCCACATGACGATTGAAATCAAACATGGTCCATTTGGTCTCTCAAATCCTTGTATTCTCAGATTGCACCCAAATTTGCCACCAATTGAGCCTACAACGTACAAACGAGTTTTCCTTCTTCGTTAAGCACAACTGAACTTTTTTTTAGTCAAAAATATCCCATTTGACGTTATTATGGTGCCACAAAAGTTAGAAACCAAGCGGAGTCCATTTGGTCACTCAAATCCTCGTATTCTCGGATTGCACCCAAATTGGCCTCCAATTGAGCTTGCAACGTACAAACGAGTTTTCCTTCTTCGTTAAGCACAACCAAACTTTTTTGTTCATTCAAAAATGTCTCAATTGATGTTATTATGGATTCATGTGAGTTAGAAATCAAGCAGAGTCCAGTTGGTCACTCAAATTTTTGTATTCTCAGATTGCTCCCAAATTGGCCTACAATTGAGCCTACAACGTACAAACGAGTTTTCCTTCTTCGTTAAGAACAACCGAAATTTTTTGTTGAGTCAAACATGTTCCAATTTATATTATTATGGTGCCACAAGAGGATTGAAATCAAACATGGTCCATTTGGTCTCTAGAATCCTTGTATTCTCAGATTGCACCCAAATTTGCCACCAATAGAGCCTACAACGTACAAATGAGTATTCCTTCTTCGTTAAGCACAATCAAACTTTTTTTTTGAGTCAAAAATATCCCATTTGACGTTATTATGGTGCCACAAAAGTTAGAAACCAAGCGGAGTCCATTTGGTCACTCAAATCCTTGTATTCTCGGATTGCACCCAAATTGGCCTCCAATTGAGCCTACAACGTACAAACGAGTTTTCCTTCTTCGTTAAGCACAACCAAACTTTTCTATTTTGTAAATAATGTTCCAATGGACATTATTAAGGTGCCACATGAGGATTGAAATCAAGCGACGTTCATTTGGTCATTCAAAACCTTGTATTCTCGGATCGCAACCAAATTGGCCTCCAATTGAGCCTACAACATACAAACGAGTTTTCGTTCTTCGTTAAGCACAACCGAACCTTTTTGTTGAGTTAAAAATGTCCCATTTGAATTTATTATTGAGCCACACAAGTTAGAAACCAAGCGGAGTCCGTTTGCTCACTCAAATCCTTGTATTTTCGGATTGCACCAAAATTTGCCTACAATTGAGCCTACAACATACAAACGAGTTTTTCTTCTTCGTGAAGCACAACCGAACAATTTTGTTGAGTCAAACATGTCCCATTTGATGTTATTATGGTGCCGTGTCAGGATTTAAATAAAGCGGAGTCCATTTGGTCACTCCAATCCATGTATTCTCGGATTGCACCCAAATTGGCCTCCAATTTAGCCTACAATGTACAAACGAGTTTTCCTTCTTCGTTAAGCTCAAACAAACTTGTTTGTTTAGTCAAACATGTCCCATTTGATGTTATTCTGGTAGCACACAAGTTAGAAATCAAGCGGAGTCCATTTGGTCACTCAAATTTTTGTATTCTCAAATTGCACCCAACTTGGCCTCCAATTGAACCTACAACGTACATACGAGTTTTCCTTCTTCGTTAAGCACAACCAAACTTTTTTGTTTAGTCAAAAATGTCCCAATTGACGTTATTATGATGCCAGGTAAGGATTCAAATCAAATGGAGTCCATTTGGTCACTCAAATCCTAGTATTCTCGGATTGCACCCGAATTGACCTCCAATTGAGCCTGCAACGTACAAACTAGTTTTCCTTTTTCGTTAAGCACAACCGAACATTTTTGTTCAGTCAAACAGGTCCCAATTGATGTTATTATGGTGCCTCATGAGGATTGAAATCAAACGGAGTCCACTTGGTCATTGAAATCCTTGTATTCTCGGATTGCACCCAAATTGGCCTCCGATTGAGCCTACAACGTACTAACGAGTTTTCCTTCTTCGTTAAGCACAACCGAACCTTTTTTTTGAGTAAAAAATGTCCCATTTGATGTTATTATAGTGACACAAGAATTATAAATCTAGTGGAGTCCATTTGCTCACTCAAATCCTTGTATTGTTGGGATTGAACCAAAATTTTGCCTACAATTGAGCCTACTACGTACAAACGAGTTTTTCTTCTTCGTGAAGCACAACCGAACCTTTTTGTTGAGTCAAAGATGTCCCATTTGACGTTATTATGGTTCCACATGAGGATTTAAATCATGCGGAGTCCATTTGGTCACTCCAATCCTTGTATTCTCGGATTGCACCCAAATTGGCCTCCAATTTAGCCTACAACGTACAAACGAGTTTTCCTTCTTCGTTAAGCACAAAAAAACTTGTTTGTTGAGTCAAACATGTCCCATTTGACGTTATTATGGTACCACACCAGTTATGAATCATGCAGAGTCCATTTAGTAACTCAAATTTTGTATTCTCGAATTGCACCCAATTTGGCCTCCAATTGAGCCTACAACGTACAAACGAGTTTTCCTTCTTCGTTAAGCACAACCAAACTTTTTTGTTCAGTCAAACAAGTCCCAATTGATTTTTATATGATGCCTCATGAGGATTGAAATCAAACGGAGTCCATTTGGTCATTCAAATCCTTGTATTCTCGGATTGCACCCAAATTGGCCTCCAAATGAGCCTACAACGCACAAATGAGTTTTCCCCTTTCGTTAAGCACAACCGAACCTCTTTGTTGTGTCAAACATGTCCCATTTGATTTTATTATGGTGCCACGAGAGTCAGAAACCAAGTGGAGTCCATTTGCTCACTCAAATCCTTGTATTCCCGGATTCCACCCAAATTGGCCTCCAATTCAGCCTGCAACGTACAAACGAGTTTTCCTTCTTTCTTAAGCACAACCGAACTTGTTTGTTGAGTCAAACAATCGGAGTCTATTTGGTCACTCAAATCCTTGTATTCTCGGATTTCACCCAAGTTAGAAACCAATCGGAGTCTATTTAGTCACTCAAATCCTTATATTCTCGGATTGCACCCAAGTTAGCCAACAATTGAGCCTACAACTTACAAACACGTTTTCCTTCTTCGTTAAGCACAACCAAACTTTTTTGTTGAGTCAAACATGTCCCAACTGACATTATTATGGTACCACATTAGGTTTGAAATCAAACGGAGTCCATTTGCTCACTCAAATCCTTGTATTCCCGTATTCCACCCAAATTGGCCTCCAATTGAGCCTGCAACGTACAAACGAGTTTTCCTTCTTTGTTAAGCACAACCGAACTTTTTTGTTGATTCAAACAATCGGAGTCTATTTGGTCACTCAAATCCTTGTATTCTCGGATTGCACCCAAGTTAGAAATAAATCGGATTCTATTTACTCACTCAAATCCTTATATTCTCGGATTGCACCCAAGTTAGCCAACAATTGAGCCTACAACGTACAAACACGTTTTCCTTCTTCGTTAAGCACAACCAAACTTTTTCGTTCAGTCAAACATGTCCTAATTGATGTTATTATGGTGCCACGTGAGGATTTAAATCAAATGGAGTCCATTAGGTCAATCAAATCCTTGTACTATTGGATTGCACCCAAATTGGCCTCCAATTGAGCCTGCAACGTACAAACGAGTTTTCCTTATTCGTTAAGCACAACCAAACTTTTTGTTCAGTCAAACATGTCCCAATTGATTTTTATATGATGCCTCATGAGGATTGAAATCAAACGGAGTCAATTTGGTCATTTAAATCCTTGTATTCTCGGATTGCACCCAAATTGGCCTCCAAATGAGCCTACAACGCACAAATGAGTTTTCCCCTTTCGTTAAGCACAACCGAACCTCTTTGTTGAGTCAAACATGTCCCATTTGATTTTATTATGGTGCCACGAGAGTCAGAAACCAAATGGAGTCCATTTGCTCACTCAAATCCTTGTATTCCCGGATTCCACCCAAATTGGCCTCCAATTGAGCCTGCAACGTACAAACGAGTTTTCCTTCTTTGTTAAGCACAGCCGAACTTGTTTGTTGAGTCAAACAATCGGAGTCTACTTGGTCACTCAAATCCTTGTATTCTCGGATTTCACCCAAGTTAGAAACCAATCGGAGTCTATTCAGTCACTCAAATCCTTATATTCTCGGATTGCACCCAAATTAGCCAACAATTGAGCCTACAACGTACAAACACGTTTTCTTTCTTCGTTAAGCACAACCAAACTTTTTTGTTGAGTCAAACATGTCCCAACTGACATTATTATGGTACCACATTAGGTTTGAAATCAAACGGAGTCCATTTGCTCACTCAAATCCTTGTATTCCCGGATTCCACCCAAATTGGCCTCCAATTGAGCCTGCAACGTACAAACGAGTTTTGCTTCTTCGTTAAGCACAACCGAACCTTTTTTTTGAGTCAAAAATGTCCCATTTGACATTATTATGGAGCCGCATAAGTCACAAGCCAATTTGAGTCCATTTGCTCACTCAAATCCTTTTATTTTCGGATTGCACCAAAATTTGCCTACAATTGAGCCTACAACGCACAAACGCATTTTCCTTCTTCGTGAAAGACAACCGAACCTTTTTGTTGAGTCAAACATGTCCCATTTGATGTTATTATGGTGCCATGTGAGGATTTAAATCAAGCGGAGTGAATTTGGTCACTCCAATCCTTGTATTCTCGGATTGCACCCAAATTTGCCTCCAATTTAGTCTACAACGTATAAACGAGTTTTCCTTATTCGTTAAGCAGAAACAAACTTGTTTGTTGAGTCAAAAATGTCCCATTAGATGTTATTATGTTACCACGTGAGTTAGATATCAAGCGGAGTCCATTTCGTCACTCAAATTTTTGTATTCTCGAATTGCACCCAACTTGGCCTCCAACTGAGCCTACAACGTACAAACGAGTTTCCTTCTTCGTTAAGCACAACCAAACTTTTTTGTTGAGTCAAACTTGTCCCACTTGATGTTATTATGGTGCCACTTGAGGATTAAAATCAAACGGAGTCCATTTGGTCAATAAAATCCTTGTATTCTCGGATTGCACCCAAATTGGCCTCCAATTGAGCCTGCAATGTACAAACGAGTTTTCCTTCTTCGTTAAGCACAACCAGACTTATTTGTTCATTCAAACATGTCTCAATTGATGTTATTATGGTCCCATGTGAGTTAGAAATCAAGCGGAGTCCTGTTGGTCACTCAAAATTTTGTATTCTCAGATTGCTCCCAAATTGGCCTACAATTGAGCCAACAACGTACAAACGAGTTTTCCTTCATCGTTAAGAACAACCGAACTTTTTTGTTGAGTCAAACATGTCCCGATTTTGTTATTATGGTGCCACATGAGGATTGAAATCAAACTTGGTCCATTTGGTCACTCAAATCCTTGTATTCTCGGATTGCACCCAAATTTGCCATCAATTAAGCCTACAACATACAAACGAGTTTTCCCTCTTCGTTAAGCACAACCAAACTTGTTTGTTGAGTCAAACATGTCCCATTTGACATTATTACGGTACCACGTGAGTTGGAAACCAATCGGAGTCTATTTGGTCACTCAAATCCTTGTATTCTCGGATTGCACCCAAGTTAGCCGACAATTGAGCCTACAACGTAAAAACAAGTTTTTCCTTATTCATTAAGCACAACCAAACTTTTTGTTGAGTCAAACATGTCCCAATTGATTTTATTATGGTACCACGTGGGGTTTGAAATCAAACTAAGTCCATTTGGTAACCCAAATCCATGTATTCTCCGATTGCACCCAAATTGGCCTCCAATTGAGCCTACAACGTACAAACGAGTTTTCCTTCTTCGTTAAGAACAACCGAACTTTTTTGTTGAGTCAAACATGTTCCAATTTATATTATTATGGTGCCACATGAGGATTGAAATCAAACATGGTCCATTTGGTCTCTAGAATCCTTGTATTCTCATATTGCACCCAAATTTGCCACCAATTGAGCCTACAACGTACAAACGAGTTTTCCTTCTTCGTTAAGCACAACCGAACTTTTTTTTTGAGTCAAAAATATCCCATTTGACGTTATTATGGTGCAACAAAAGTTAGAAACTAAGCGGAGTCCATTTGGTCACTCAAATCCTTGTATTCTTGGATTGCACTCAAATTGGCCTCCAATTGAGCCTACAACGTACAAAAGAGTTTTCCTTCTTCGTTAAGCACAACCAAACTTTTCTATTTTTTAAAAAATGGTTCCAATGGACATTATTATGGTGCCACATGAGGATTGAAATCAAACGGAGTTAATTTGGTCATTCAAATCCTTGTATTCTTGGATTGCAACCAAATTGGCCTCCAGTTCAGCCTACAACGTACAAACGAGTTTTCGTTCTTCCTTAAGCACAACCGAACCTTTTTGTTGAGTTAAAAATGTCCCATTTGAATTTATTATGGTGCCACACTAGTTATAAACCAAGCAGAGTCCATTTGCTCACTTAAATCCTTGTATTCTCTGATTGCACCCAAATTGGCCTCCAATTTAGCCTACAACGTACAAACGAGTTTTCCTTCTTCGTTAAGCACAACCAAACTTTTTTGTTGAGTCAAACATGTCCAAATTGAAGTTATTATGGTGCGACGTGAGGATTTAAATCAAACTGAGTCCATTTGGTCCCTCAATCCTAGTATTCTCGGATTGCACCCAAATTGCCCTCCAATTGAGCCTGCAACGTACAAACTAGTTTTCCTTCTTCGTTATGCACAACCGAAACTTTTTATCAGTCAAAAATGTCTCAATTGATGTTATTATGGTGCCTCAAGAGGATTGAAATCAAACGGAGTCCACTTGGTCATTCAAACCTTGTATTCTCAGATTGCACCTAAATTGGCCTCCAATTGAGCCTACAACGTACAAACGAGTTTTCCTTCTTCTTTAAGCACAACCGAACTTTTTTGTTGAAGTCAAACATGTTCAATTATATTATTATGGTGCCACATGAGGATTGAAATCCAACATGGTTCATTTGGTCATTCAAATCTTTATTCTTGATTGCAACCAAATTGGCCTCCAGTTGAGCCTACAACGTACAAACGAGTTTTCGTTCTTCCTTAAGCACAACCGAACCTTTTTGTTGAGTTAAAATGTCCCATTT
>QNQO01003352.1:0-63280 GCA_003290165.1 Berberis thunbergii | reverse complement strand
ATTGGAAGAGTAGGTAAAGTTGGGTCCGAAGTAATACCATTACCTAACTTCTTCTTTAAAAGAGAAACATGGAAAACGAGGTGGATACAAGACGTAGCCGGAAGATCAAGTTTGTAAGCCACAGAACCAATATTTTCAAGGATTCGAAAAGGCCCATGAAACTTGGGAGAGAGCTTAGAGTAATTTCGAGATGCAGCAGTGGAATGTCAATATGGTTGCAGTCGAAAGAAAACCCAATCATTAACTTCAAAATGGCGCTCAGTGCGCTTACCATCAGCATATATTTTCATATTGTCCTGAGCCTGATGAAGGGTATCCTTGAGAACTTGCAGAGTGCGATCACGATCCCATGAAGCAAGGTCAACGACATGAATTGCGGTGCAACCAGGTATATAGGTTGAGATCTTTGGAGGTGGCTGACTATAAACAACTTTAAAGGGAGTCATTTTGATTGCACTATGATATGTAGTATTGTACACCATTCTGCCCAAGGTAACCATTTTGTCCAACGGCTAGGATGATGACTAGCAAAACATCGAAGATAACACTTTAAGGTACAATTGGTAACTTCAGTCTGACCATCAGTTTGGGATGATAGGCTAAACTACGACATAATTGAGTATCCTGCATCTCAAAAAAGGCTTCCCAAAAATTACTTCGAAAAAAACGGATCACGATCGCTCACAATAGAACGAGGCATACCATGGAGGCGAGTAATATGCCGCACAAAGACTTCGGTAACTGAGGCCGCGGTGTAAGGATGAGCCAAAGAACTGAAGTGCGCATACTTGGATAGACGATCAACAACGAGCAAAATCGTAGATTTGCGATTGGACATTGGTAATCCATCAATAAAATCCATAGAAATATCTAACCAAATATCGTCGGGTATTGGTAAGGGATTCAGCAAACCAGGAGGAGAAAGAGTTTCACTTTTATTCCGTTGGCAGATATCACAATGAGAAATAAACAACTTTACAACAGCTTTCATACCAGGCAGTAAAAACTATGCTGAAGACGTTTATATGTGCGGAGAAAACCGGAATGACCCCCAGTAGGCGAGGAATGGAACTCATGTAAAAGTTTAGAACACCAAGATGATGACGGTACTACCACAAGTCGACTTTTATAGCGAAGAATACCATGCTCATATGAATAATGTGGTCAAGGAGATGATTGTTGACAACTACAATAATAGTACGCATGGAAGGATCGAGATGACACTCCCGGCTAATTTCATCAACACTGAAAATGTCGGGGAAGATAGAGCCAACAAAAACTGTAGGAAGGCAAGCGAGAAAGTGCATCTGCAGCTTGATTGACGGAACCGGAACCGGAACGATGAACGATTTCATAGTCATATCCAAGTAATTTGGAGAGCCACTTTTGTTGTTCAAGAGAAAAAATTTGTTGGTCCATAAAATATTTGAGACTACGATGATCTGTATAGATTTTGAAGTGCTGACCCAGGAGATAAGGCCGCCATTTCTGTACTGCAACAACAATAGCTAACATTTCCTTATCATAGATGGACATGTTCAAATTGCGTCTAGAAAGACCTTTACTGAAATACGCAAGGGGACGACCTCTTTGCATAAGTACCGCACCAATGCCACCACGAGACGCGTCACATTCAATATAAATTCAGCATTGAAATCAGAAAGAGCCAGTACGAGGGTAGAAGTTAAAACCGTTTTAAGAGCAGAAAAGACTTGGAGGCATCATCAATTCAGATAAAAGAATTTTTCTTTAATAACTGGGTCAAAGGAACACTAATCTTACCATAATTGCGAACAAATTTACGGTAGTACTTGGTGAGTCCAAGAAACCAACGAAGATCAGTAAAATAAGAAGGACACGGCCAGGAGACAACACTCGTAATTTTATCATTGTCAACTGCAACACCAAACCCTGAAATACTATGCCCAAGATACCCAATAGAGGATTGAGCAAAAGAACACTTGGACGCTTTCGCAAAAAGCTTATGAGTGCGCAATAGCCCAAAGACAATAAAAAGATGGTGAAGGTGATCAGAGAATGAGGCACTATACACCAATATATCATCGAAGAAAACCAAGACAAAGTTATGCAAGTGAGGACGAAAAATGACATTCATCAAACTTTGAAAAGTGGTTGGGGCATTGCTCAACCCGAAAGGCATAACCAAAAACTCATAGTGACCATCATGTGTGCGAAAAGTCGTCTTGGAAATATCCGGTTCATGAACCTGAATTTGGTGATAACCTGAGCGTAAATCGAGCTTAGAAAACACCAATGCGCCGTGCAGTTCGTCCAATAATTAATCCATAATCGGAATTGGAAAGCGGTCCTTAATAGTAATGTTATTAAAGGCTCGATAGTCAACACACATGCGCCAAGAACCATCTTTCTTTTTAACCAGGAGAACCAGTGAAGAATAAGGGCTGGTACTTGTTCGAATAAGGCCTCCAGCCTTCAATTTAGATACAACTTTATCAATTTCGACTTTTGAAAATGAGGATAACGATATGGCCGAACATTTATTGGAGAAGCATCTGGTAAAATCGGAATATGGTGATCATGTGCTCGGGTGGGGGGGAAGGGTGTTGGGATTGCCAAAGACATCCAAAAATTCAACGATAAGTGGTTGAACGGCAGCTGGAATGGAAGCGCCCAAGTCAACTTCCTGAGTTAACTATAAAAGAATGTCGTGACGTTCCTATCGTAAAGAACGATGGACTGGGGTACTATCCATGAACATGACTATAGGAGAATTTTCATCAATTAATGTATAAGTACGATTTGCCACCAAGAAGGTTATAATCAGCTTGGAAAAGTCCCAAGTAATAACACCCAAAGAGCGAAACCATTCAGCACCTAGAACCACATCACATCCAGTGATACCCAGAAGGAAGAAGTGGTCGTGGAACTTATAATCCTGTAATTTAAGGGAAACATCCCGACAAGAGCCTAGACTGTGCAATTGGCCACCACCCGCAATCATGACGCATAAAACACCATATTTGTGGATTGAAAACCCACATTGTTTGGCAAAATTAAGACAGGTGCAAAACATTATGAGTTGAACCAGAGTCAACAAGGACAGTGACAGTCATGTGTTTTAATTGTCCAGTGATACACATGGTTTCAGGCCGTGGGGACCCGAGAAGAGCATGAAGAGAAATCTCTGGAGAAGGTTCAGATAAAGTATGATCCGGGATAGGAGACTCAACATCAGAATCATCTTCTTATTCCTCATTACCCTCGAGGAGCAAAACGTGGGGATGAGGACAACGATGGCCACGCTTATATACTTCATCGCAGTTAAAGCAAAGTCCTTTGGCACTGCGTTCTTGTTGTTCAGTCCATGGCAGACGTTTAACACCTGGTGGTATACTAGTAACAAGCTTTGAAGAATTTGCAGTAGTCACGGGGTTAGCAAAATTTCAGACAGACCCTTTAGATCGAGTAGCATTAATGACATCTTCTTGACATAAAGCCAACTCGAAAGCATGTGTAATACTGGTAGGATGTAGCATCCTAACTCCTACTTGAATATCAACACGCAAACCCGATAGAAAAATGTTAATTTGATGAGATTCAAGCAAACCTGGCACCAAGTTAGAGAGCTTCTTGAACTCGGTAATAAATGAGCGAACTGTGCCTCGTTGTACTAACTTGGAAAGAGAACTACATGGATCGATATGTTTGCGAGAGCCAAAGCGAGAGCAAAGAGCTTTTGAAAACTGTTGCCAAGTTAATATGCACAGTGATTGGCGAATCCATCGGTACCAAGAGTTGGCATCACCGTGAAGGTGAAGAGCGGCAATGGGCAGCATCTGTTCGCTGGAAATGTCGTTGAGTTCTTGGTACTGCTTGGCCTAAAATAACCAACCATACGGATCAGTTCCATCGAAATAGGGTAAATCAATACTGAGACCCTTGCCAGAAATAGGAATAATTGGTCGTTGTTCCGGTTGAATGTATGGTGCCGGGCGATATGGCTGGAGATTCCTTAATGCTCTACAATAGTGGCATTAGTGGTCTCAAGTGTATGCAGGTGGGATGAGATCTCGGTAACTTGAGCAGTAAGCTCATCGGCTTTCTCTTGTAATTCAGCAACAATCATTATAAAGATGAGGGTTGTTGGTGTAGTGTGAATATCTGAAAGAAAATTAAGGAACTGACTGGGGTCACCAAACAATACTATGTGGTGTGAATAGCCAAAGAAGTTAATATCAGAAACTTCTTTCTCCACGCGTTTTTGCTAGTGTGCAGTGATGCGCTCGGGTTGATTGCTGATTTGTTGATCTGTGTGTGAAAGGGGGGTTGTTGTGATGATGTCGAGGTGGGGTTTTTGTTGTGAATTAAGATTTGTGAGGTGGGAAGGTGAGGAAACGATGTTGTTGAAGGTGTTTGTAATTACGATGAAGGGAGCTATTGCGATGAAGATGATTGTGATGAAGGTAGGGAACTGTTGCGGTGATGGTAATTGCGATGAAGTGGTTGTTGTTGTGGGGAGGGAAATGTTGGCGGTGTGTTGAAAGGTGGTTGTTATGGAGTTGTTGGTGATGGCCGGTGAAAACGAAGTAACAAGAAATTTTTTTGGCTCAGAATCGATAATGCTCTGATACGAGATGATAAAGACTTTGACCTTTTGATTAAAGATCAAACCACCTAAATCCTTTGATTGAGGATCAACCACCAATAAACTAAAATAAAAACTTGTATTGCTTGCCTAAACTCTATTGCATCATATGTATTTATAACTGGAAGCAAAAATAATACTTCCTAATTGAATTCAAACCCAATTTTAATCAAACAATAATTCCTAATTCAAAACAAGTTAATATTCTCTAAACTAGAATATTGTTCTAACTAAGACATTCTAATTAAATACTAAATAGGATTGGCATCCTATCATTAAGCAATGGCATAGGCTATGCATTGATGTTGCAGTCACGCAGATACACTTGATTGTAGTCAACAAATTTTACCCAGTAGTTTCTATATCTACCAATGCCGGCTTCAAGCCATGGTTTCATGTTTCCATTGTAATGAATGACAGCAGCTCGTTTGATCTCCTGCTGGGCGATTGTAGGATCGTATCCAAGGCCCAAGACATGCCATGACTGATCAAGGGAAAATGTGCGATTCCAAAATGATATCAGGCCCGGGGCAATGTCCCTAACTTCCAGAGCTGTCTCTTCTGGTTCTGGTTCTGGTTATTCAAAACAATTGCTTTAATTTCCTCAATTACAAAATACTATTCTGGAGAATGTTTAATGACTTCTTAAACAAGGCTTTAAGCTAGTGTAGCTTTTAGATTTAAATGAAAAAGATTGAAACCCTTGGAGAAACATGAGGTGATAAATGAAAATAAAACTATTTTGTATCTATATATATATAACTTACCAATCTCTGCCATGTATGGTAGAGCTCTGTTATGTTCTGTTTTCTCCATTGTTGCAAATCAAAGATATTCATCCCGAATGCCCATCCACAAGCATGAGGATCGAAGTTCTCAGAAATGAGAGGATTTGAAAAGTTGAGGTAACGATCAAAACGATGAAAGCTTTCGTGACAGGTCTCCACTGCACCATTAACCTTCCCTTTTAGATCAATGGACCAAAGGTCAGTCAGGTCCTTTTGGACTACCACATCGTCATCTAAAAATAACACCTTTTTCAGTTTTGGGAAGATCTCTGGCAGGTAAAATCGTAGATGATTCAGAATGGACATATACTTGGGTTTCGGAACTTCAAATTTGAGTCCGCACGTTGAACCTTGAAATGATTATTGATCATAGATGGAAGGCCTAGTTGCTTCAGAACTGGACTGTAACTCGAGTTCAACCACACAAATTCTTCAATATTCTGCACCTGGATTGTAGCTTTGCCCGGTAGGTTAGCCAGAAACCACATTCTCATTGCTTCGTAATCGAGCCTATCAGTGACAATGTGAAAAACATGTTTTGATGGGTCCTGCCAAGGATATTAACATTATTAGATACGCTCAGGTAGTGAAAATGAAAATATACAACAAAGTAGGTCGGTATATAACCAACCGGTAGGCAACATACTTGGGTTAAAAGTGGCATCTCTTGAAGACTTTGTAAAATGTAGAAAGTATACTTCAGTGCAAATTAAAGTTATTAAGATAGATAAACCCCCAAACCCAAGGCTCACTTGGGTGGTTAACGGTATCAACTAACAAGTGTACATGACACAAAGTGAGCACTAATATTGTCAAATGATAAGTTTTACCTTGGCGTGAAAAATGGTCGAGTTCACAATGACTGCTGTAGCCAAAATGTTATCTGAAAACAATGCATAATGATACAAGTTGGGATCTTCTAGTTTTTGTTGATATGGAAATTGCTGCTCGTCTGGACTCAAGGAATAGTATTCAGTTGAAAGGCGCAAAGGAAGGCAGTGAAGACCCTTAGGAAGGGTTTTAGCTGTGAGTTGTGTCAAGAACTGAGTTTGCCTCCTATGTGCTCGAAGCTGTTCTTCCGTTGATTGGAGCATAGCACGCAGTTTCTTTATTACAGTGGGACTGTCATTTTGAATATGCTTTCCCTTGGCCAAAGTTTGTTCCATTGCCTTTGATTTTTCATAGGTACTGTATTCAACAAAAGAATGTATGATTGTTTTGCCAAAAAATATACATA
The DNA here is from genome assembly GCA_003290165.1 of Berberis thunbergii. Classification (NCBI taxonomy): domain Eukaryota; kingdom Viridiplantae; phylum Streptophyta; class Magnoliopsida; order Ranunculales; family Berberidaceae; genus Berberis; species Berberis thunbergii. The sequence goes on along the minus strand of QNQO01003352.1, from coordinate 56,628 downwards.
TGAAGGATGGTAGACAGACAGCAACATGAAAATGAACACACGGGGACTGCTAAATTAGAAATTATTTAAAGGTGGACTTACTTCCTTGATAGTTGGGAGTCCATGGATGCTTCACCAAGTGCTCTCTGCAGTTTCTTCATCCGAGACCGGAGCTCCTTCATGAGTTGGGAGTTGCGTCGAATAGCACCAAGACCAAGGAAGACCCGTGCTCTAATCAGCTGATCTTTAATACGCCCGACAGTACCATCAAGAGGTTTCTCAGAATCGGCTTCAACGGAGTTTCTTACAGAGGCTTGATTTACTTGAACTTCCTGAACCAATAATTAAGAAAATTGTGTTACCATCTTCTTGTCATTTAGCTGAATCTGGGTTAAATGTGAGTTTGTGTGTAAGAGAGTTGGACTTGTACTCGTTTGAGGTTGGGGGATGCACTCGGCAGTTGGTTAGCCGAGTCAGGGACAACATGGGGGTGATTTGCAAGTGCGCTTAGAGCAGTGGTTACCCCCACCATGGAAATTATATTTCACAATCACAGAAAGAAAGCATAAAGTTGAATGCCGTCTTTTTTTCGAAAGCAAGTTGGCTTTTAAGGACGCGCCTAATGAGATGTATCAAGGATACATTCTCTGATTTGTTTCCTCTATCTGATGCATTATTAAATCAGCAACCAAACCACTTCAAATCCTCGTCAAATAAACTAAAAGATTATTTCCCCTTCTCACTTGAACCTCAAGCTATCCCTTTTGCTCTTTTCATTATTATTCCATAGTATCAAAACCCCAAGACAGCATTCAACTTTAAGATTGTTCAATTTCTTTACAATTTGAAGAAAAGAAAAACTGTATAGGTACAAATTAGTCAACTACATTGTGAAAGATGAGAAGAAGTAAAGAAACCTTGCAACGGTAGGAATCAGATGCATTAGAAGACCTTTTTCACAATATGATTGATAAAAAAATTTGACATGCAAATCAAAGGAAATGAGTGATGTTAAGATACCTGTCTAGATACTTTTTGCTCCTCTTCCTCTTCTCCAGCTTGGTCCACTTCCCCTCTTCCCATTTCTTCAGTTAATTCCTCTGAGTTAAGTACATTTTCACCTTCATCTCCTTGGACAACCTGCTTAATGGGGTTTTCCGTATCTGATTCATTTCCACCATCTTCTTCATATTCCTCAATGGCTGTGGCAGATAATACTCTAGTCTTATGTTCCCTTGAAACGGAGAATGTGAAGTCTTTGAATTCTAAAACAACAACAACAACAACCGCAGATGAACAAAATCAACAAACTTAGGCGATTGAGGAGAAAATTGTTCAAATGTTGTATTAACAATGTACCATTGTTACTGGTTAGTTGAAAAGTTCAAATTAAGCATTAATAAACGACAAAGTTTGAGAAAAGGTTCAGTGTTTGTGGTCTCACCTTTGGCTGAATTATGGAAATAAATGATTCCGACTGGTTCTTTCAGGCTCTCTAGAGTTTCCTGCAAATTGTTTAGAAAGGTGGTAGTAAAGAAAGTCTTAGAGTGAATGATACAGAGAAATTGAAGATTGTGAGAAGAGAATTAATTGAATGCATAGATACATGTTTTAGTAGATTCAATTTCGTGGTCTTGCTGGTTCCAGTTGAGGTCTAGGAGAAAAGGAAGAGAGAAAGAAAAGATTGAATTTTTGTTTCATGAAATTGAAAGGTGAGAGGGAGGGAGGTGGTGAAAATTGAAAAATACAACTCACAGTAGTTGCTGAAGCATCTTGAATGAATTGGTGGTTGTTAACTGCAAAAGCAAAAAATGAAGATGGTTGAGAATCAAAAGAGTGAAATTGGTGAGAAAAAGGTGTCAACTTTTAGAGTCAAATTGTTGGTAAAAATTGTAACTTACATGAAGAAGAAGAAGAAGAAGAGGATTTGAAGGCGGAGTGAATTGTATGCTGTTGTTGGACAGTGTAAAAAACAACAAGGAGTGGAGCAACAAGGGTTAGGAAGAGGACCACCTTTTTTACTACCATTACCATTACCTAGGGGTGGGCATTTAGGACCGAAAACCCGGACCGAACCGATAACCGGATCGATCGGGTCGGTTCGGATCGTTTTTAATTAATAAAAAAAATTTGGTTGTAAAAGCCCGGCCCGGCCCGAAATTTCTGGTTCGGGCCTCGGTTTCCATTTCTGAAGCCCGTCCAATAACCGGCCCGGCCCGACTCCTTCACATAAATACTTCTCTCACCCATCCAACTCCCATCTCTTCTCACAGTGAGGAAACCAGCGAAGGAAACCAAATCACCCATCTCTTCACCCCTCCAACTCCCTCAACTCCAAACATTTAGAGAGGAATCCAGCGAAGGAAACCAGAGAGGACGACCAGCGAAGGAAAACAGAGAGGACGCCTCCCTCTCCCATCTCTTCACCCCTCCAACTCCCTCAACTCCTTCAACTCCAAACATTCAGAGAGGAATCCAGCGAAGGAAACCAGAGAGGACGACCAGCGAAGGAAAACAGAGAGGACGCCTCCCTCTCCCATCTCTTCACCGCTCCAACTCCCTCAACTCGAAAAGTTCAGAGAGGAAACCAGCGAAGGAAACCAGAGAGGACGCCTCCCTCTCCCTCTCCCATCTCTTCACACAGTGAAGCCGCGGAGGCCGCTTCCCTCTCCCTCTCCCCTCTCTTCTCACGGCGGAGGCCGAGCCGCCTCCCTCTCCCCTCCTTTCCCCTCCAGATCTTGATCAAATCGAGATCTTGATCTTGATCCAGATCAGATCTTGATCCAGATCAGATCAGATCAGATCAGATCTTGATCTTGATCCGGATCCTGATCCAGATCAGATCTTGATCCTGATCCAGTTCTTGATCGTGATCCATGTCTTGATCAGATGTTGTATTTTTTTTTGTAATTTTTTTAAATTTTGTTATAATTTGTAATTTTATTGATTTCATTTTTTTGTAATTTGTTGATCAGATCTATAATTTTTTTGTAATTTTTTAAATTTGGTGTACGGTACTGTATAATCATTTTTTTGTTTGCTCTTAGGACCGAAACCGGTCCGAAATCGGCCCGTAAATCGGTTAACCGGGACTTCGGTTACCCGGTCAACTCGGTTCGATTTCGGTTTTCATAAACACGGGACCGAATTTTTCGGGCCGGTTTTCGGTTTTAAGAGTTTGGGCCGGTTAACCGTACTTGCCCAGCCCTACCATTACCATTACCACCACCAACGTCATCCTATTCCTATCCTCACTCACTAACTTGTACGTACAAAGCTGGGTACTCGAAGAGAAAGACGGCTACACTGTCTCGTCTCTCTAAACCAAGAAGAGAACTGTAAAGAATTGTATTGAAAATATTGTTCTCTCTTCATTGAAATAGAATACAAGCTTATATAGAGCTAACTTTGACATAACCTAATAGAAATAGAAAACCTAACAAACTTAGGAAACCAAAATACAATAAGAAATCTAACAAAACTTAGGAAACAAATCACTAGCCATCAGAAAGTTTCCTAACCCCATAAAACTTCTAACCCCATAAAACTTGCAACACAATATGTTAAAATATATTTTCCTAACAATAGGATGTATTTCATAATACTGAAAGAAATTTTCCTAACAATAGGATGTATTGACTTCTATTCTCTAACACCCCCCGCAAGCTGGACATGTAGATGCAGACGAAATGTGCAGTTTGGAGGAAACTTTGAAGTCCTATTTGGTGAAGAAATCATTATCGTCGAGTCTGGACGAGTCCTGGTATTGCTCAATTCGAGTGGTATTGCTCAAGTCGAGACAACACAGATTTTGGTATTGCTCAATTTGAGTGGTATTGCTCAATTCGAGACAACATAGAATTTGGTATTGCTCAATTCGAGACAACACATATTTTGGTATTGCTCAATTTGAGTGGTATTGCTCAATTCGAGATAACATAGATTTTGGTATTGCTCAATGTATAGCTCAATTCGAGTGGTATAGCTCAATTCGAGACAACATAGATTTTGGTATTGCTCAATTTGAGTGGTATAGCTCAATTCGAGTGGTATAGCTCAATTCGAGACAACATAGATTTTGGTATTGCTCAATTTGAGTGGTATAGCTCAATTCGAGACAAGACATATTTTGGTATTGTTGGCCCTCCTTTATTGATTGAATTGCAGGTTGGCGGCGTGTTGCCGATATGCATGAAGTTGTTGTAGAGTGCAATTTCCCTTCAATTTAGTTGAACTTTACTGTCGAGGATGTTTCTCCTGCTGTTATCCCTCCCCCGCCTCTTGCATAGTCGTCAGAGGCGGGGAAGAGCTTGAATCCCCAGAGTCTTAGGTCACCAAAGAAAGTAGCTCTGATACCAATTGTTGGAGCGTCGTGCACGTGTACTTGCGCGCACCCCTTGGTCCACTATACATAGCAACGATATTGTCCCCAACTTAAACATCACCTATCAGGTCGGGCCTTCCATCTGGGCCTAGGTGGTGTGGGGTTTTCCCTTAAAAGGCCTCGTTACTATTAGGGAGTAGACCATTCCCTTATAAACCTTAGTGACAACTCCGCATTACTTGATGTGGGACTATTCAAGCCAACGTCATCCCAACAATCTCCACCTTGGCGCGAATCGTCACACATCCTACAATCCATCCACCGGTTTGCAACATCTCAAAGTACACCTTCTCCTCGAGTCTCAAGTGCAACCGTGCAACCACGATCCTGTGGGTAGCACTCGGTGTACGGGCTCGACTATTCCCGACATCTCGTCCAGACTTGTAGGATATTCTCGGACACCATATCGGCAAGGATCTGAATCATTCATTTGGCGGACCGCGCACCTGCGCCTACGCTTATCCCCTGAATAATGTGCTGCCTGCGCCTTCACCTCGCCGACCAAGTCCCAGCCGAACCATCGGCTCTGATACCATGTAAAGAATTGTATTGAAAATATTGTTCTCTCTTCATTGAAATAGAATACAAGCTTATATAGAGCTAACTTTGACATAACCTAATAGAAATAGAAAACCTAACAAACTTAGGAAACCAAAATACAATAAGAAATCTAACAAAACTTAGGAAACAAATCACTAGCCATCAGAAAGTTTCCTAACCCCATAAAACTTCTAACCCCATAAAACTTGCAACACAATATGCTAAAATATATTTTCCTAACAATAGGATGTATTTCATAATGCTGAAAGATATTTTCCTAACAATAGGATGTATTGACTTCTATTCTCTAACAAGAACATTTGAGGCTAAGGAAGATGGTGAAGAAAATAAAATGAAATGAGTAATTGGTTTCCGTAGCTATAAGATTCCAACAACAGATTTGGCTACACAGCGTACGTACGTCGACAACACAAGGAATCTTCTTGCCTTGCTCGCTGCAACTAAGAAACAGTAAAGAAACGAAGCGGTCATTTCCAACACAAACACCACCACCACCACCACCAGCGGAGCGGAGCGGATGGGATGGAGAGGACCACTTTGTAGTCAGTGTACTTCTAGTGTCCAGTGTCTAGTGTCTAGTAGAGTTTTAGAAAAAGAGAAACAATTGAGTGCTTCCTTGCTTGTATTTCACAATTCCCAAAAATGGAAGAGTCTGTGTAATGCCCATTCATTCATTGTGTCTTTACTTTCCCCAGAAATTGCAAGCTTCGAAGCCGCTCGCTCGATTGAAAGAGGTGTTGCTGTGTTGAGTGTGAATTATATTTATTTATTTTGTTTGATTCTTCTCACTCTCTTTCTTTGCCTTTTAATAATAAGAGGTTGGTTGAGGACGCCAAATGAATTAATGAAATGCCATTATAGGTCGTGCGTGCGTGCGTCTTCTACATCTACATCTACATCTCGAGGATATGAATATGCTTGATCACAGATGAAGTCATTCATTCACTGAGGGAGGGAGGGAGGGAGGATTAGATTAAGCTTAATTTGGAAAATGAGTACTGAGACAAAGATTTGTTCATACATGACATGAGACGAGATGAGAGTGTCGGCACACAAAGCAGCAACGTACGCCTGGACTCGCTTTGCAAATTTGCTGAGTTGCCCTTGCATTGCATTGCATTGCGTGAGAAACAGCAGAGCAAAAGGACCACAAGCACCAAAATACCATCTCCTCCCCTTCCTTTTTTTATTCCCCTGCACTGCATTGAATATATTAAATTTCCCCACCTAATGTGGCATGCATGCATGTGCCCTACCTACCTATATTATAATACAACGCATCTCATCTCATCTCATCTATCTATGGGACCACCCCTTGTTTAATCCAATCCTTCCTTCCTGCATCATCGATCAATTGATTTCTTATATGATTAACCTCCTCATCTTTCTTTGCCTGCTTGCATTTAGTACAAGTTTAGAGCTTTCAGTTTCTTCACAAACTTACTGTGTTGCATGCGGAGCAATCCGTTTTGAGGGACATTAAGATTATCAAAAGAGTTGTTCCTCTCATCTCAAACAACCATATTCTTGTCTTGTCGCTCAGTAGTATAGGAAAACTAATAAACTTGTTTTTATTAACGAGACATGGTTCTAGTGGCCGAACCAAAATTAGACATGAAACTAAGGTTATGTGATTTTGTTGCGAGGAGAAAGAAAATAGATCAGCAGAAATTACTCATCACTCTCGAACGCGCGCCCAGGAAATAAACCAAAAGATAGATTTTGGTTTAGGTGAAAGCTTTGATTGCTTGGCATCAATTCATTCACTGGTAGTAAGTAACAAGACTAGAAGAAATAACAACACAAACTTTATGAACTAACAAAAACACAAAAATGGTAACATCACCATGTTATACCATACTACCCAAACCCCTCACTTGCCCTTTTTGTCTGATTTCTTTGCCTTCGCCTTTGGTTCATAAGTAGCACTACTCCCTTTATTCTCATCCTCATGAGATGGAGATTTTTCCTTCTCCCTAGCTTGATCCGCCACAGTCGTCAAAGATTTTTTCTTATCATCTCTTTCTTTCTCTTTCTCTTTCTCTTTCTCTTTCTCATCCCGCGGAGGAGACGGTGGTGGGCTAGTAACATGAGCCGTGTGTTGCACAGACTCACCTGACTTTTTCTCTCCTTCCTTCACTCTTTGACCTGACTCAGTTATCGAACTCCTTTCCTTCATACGACTCTCCAAGTTAGACTCTTGATAATTGCCGAACCCACGGCGGGCAACAGTAGTAGCATCACCATGAGCTGCCATGCTCGTCGTCCCTTGTTGTTTTCCTCCTACACGCCGGAACATCTGTGAGAATGTGGATAGCCCAGCTAGTGCCATGGCAAAAGTAAGAGCAAACATAAACATGACATCCCCAAGAAGGAAGGCAGCGAAGATCAAGAGAGGGCTGAAGAGTATAAGAAGAGGAGAGGTGAGTATGAGGATTCCTAAAGAAGCCATTAGGGACAACCCCATCATCACCAAAAGTGGCCCTCCTATGACTGCAGCCGCTACAACTCCAAGCAACGCAGACCTAGTGTTGTTGCTCATTACTCGGTGTTGGTGGGACTGGAGAGGCTGCTGGTCTCCTAATCTCTCCATCTCCATGGAGTATCTCTTTCCTCTTTGCTCACACAGATCGGCCATTCTTCTCATCAACTTGTAGATTGTTTTCTGCCCTGCTGGTTTTTTAATTTGGAACCATATGAGGAAAGGAGACACTTGGAGAGTTTAGACTCTACGTGTCAATTACTATGGTGAAACGTGGCAAGTGAGTAGGAGGCACTTGCTACACATGCCATGCATGCGGCTCTGCCCTCCACAGTGAAGTTACAGAGTCCTCATCTTAATTTGTTACCAAACACACTCTAGCCAGGGCACATAGTTCCCACTTGAACTTTTCAATAAGGAGCACACGAAATGATACTCTTTTCAATAAGGAGCACATACTCTATTCCTTTTTTTCCCCCATAAACTTGACAAGGGGGAACGAATTTAACTTGTCCATTTCGGATCAGGGAATTCATTCCGTTTAGTGGTGGAATATAAAACCCAATTTACTCATAAAACCATGAAGCAACAAAATATCGTTTCCCAATGAACAACGATGAAGTATGTGATGTACGATTACTTCATCCCCCCTTTTCTCTGAACATCCATACTAGGTACTCAGTTCCTCACAAATGAACTATCCTAACGGACCATGAAACCAATTTGAATGCTATAACCGAACCAAATCAAGAAACAACCTTACTCCTACGACTCCTCCATTTCTATTATTAAGGATGATGTTAAGTCACTCTTGAAAACTCGGTCCTTCCTTTCCATAATACTTAAACAGTTGCATATTGAGATTAACATTCACAAAAAAGTGTTTCTGGGTTAATACAGCAACAGTTTTATAACAAAATGCATTGTTTTCTGAAAAATGAGTGGGACCTTGGGCGTTTACTCAGCGGCAACACTATTTTGGAAATCTGAAAACTCCTATTTTCTTGATCGAATTACTGTTCATTTCTTCAAATGTCAAATTAAGTTACTAAGAATGGGGTTAGGGGTGTTCTTAGGTAATATGCAATTTTGGTTTTTTTGTAGCTCGCTTTAATTGATCTAAATTGCTTTTTCATTTCCCCCGAGTTTTTTGAGTTTTCATTTGGTGGGGTTCTTTTGCTCAATTTGTATATATTCCTTCTTGTGCAATGGATATGTTTTCAAAAAGATATGTAAAAAAGTTAATGAATTAAGCATGGAGTGTCTGATGAGTGCTCGGGTGTTCGAGGGTCAATACATGTCCGACACAGGCAATTTTTGAAAATTAAGTGTCGTTACATGCTTACTTTTTTTTTTCCAACATCAAAAGAAACAGTTACATAAGGTCAGAGAGTTAAATTTTAATATCTTTGTGGTGTTCTGTATCATAGTACATACTATACAAGCAACAAGAATGTGTTCCAATTAGCATTTTCCAAGCATTTGGTTAGCTTAGGCTGGGGCATGACGGTTTGGTATCAGAGCATTTGGTTAGTCTAGGAGGCTATGGACAGTGTAATTCTAGGGGCTATGGACAGTGGATATATAGAGAGTGGACATACTTTAACTAGCTATCAATTCAGGGCTGGCTTTACTTACAAAAGGGCAAAGCCCAGATAAAATGATTTAGCACTTAATTCAGTTCATTTGATAATGTAACTAAGAGCACATGGGCAAAGCCCAGATAAACTGATACAGCAAGTAGTTCAGTTCGTTCACAAATGATAATGTTATTGGGAGCACCGACCACTTGTGAATTCAGTATGTGCCAACTCAAAAGAGCAAAAGTTTCATTCAAGTTCATTTATGAGTGAGTGTGCATTAGCTTATGAACTGTTTTTTTAGTTACAAGTTCATTTGAAGAAGATTCAAAGAGATTATTTTTCTTCCTAGGACTCGAGGCTTTACCTTTTAAGATCACCCTGCTCAGATTTGAGTTGATTTGATTTGATATTCAGTTTTAGCGTATTCTTTGAAGATCTGAGTAGCTTAATATGCACATAATAATCTTCTTCTATTTATAGCTATTTAGAATAATCTCTTTTTATGTAGACTTAATTTATTCTATACATGTATATATATCATCTTTGTAATGTTCAATAATCAATAAAGAGAAATATATTTTTTCGTATTTAAATTATCATGGTGTCAAAGCGTTGATCCTATCGTTATGGAGTTAATGCAAAATCAGGATTCCATCTTCACATATTACATTAACATAAAAACGTTATGGGATGAGTCGAAAATGTGTGGTCCAACTATTCCGTGCAGTTGTGGAGGGATCAAGCAACTATCAAACAAATAAGTAAGGGTGAACCTTGGACAGTTTCTTATGGCTTGAATGAGACTTATTTAGTTGTTGGAGGACAAATCATGTGTTATGCACCCTTTACCAATTATTAAGAAAGCAATTTCGCTTTTATGTCAAGAAGAAAAACAAAGAGGACTAGCTTAACACAATATTATTGAACGTGTTCATGCCATAAATGCCAAACAATTATATTCAACTTCACAACAACAAGATAATTTCATCCAAATTGCCTTCTCAATTTTTGCCCAAAATAATTTCATCTTTTGTTCATGATCCTCAACATTCATGTGATGTTTGTCCTTTGACAAAAAAAAGCAAGGTTATTTTTTCCTATAAGTTATATTCAAAATACCCATTCTTTTGATCTTATACACCGTGATATTTGGGGTTCACCTAAAATTGAAACACACATAGTGGACATTATTTCTTAACTATTGTGGATAACTACACCCCCTTTACGTGGACTTTTGTTATGAGATTCAAATCTAAAGTTCTAGGCTTGTTAAAAACATTCATCACTTTTGTCAACACTCAATATAACTTCAAGTTAAAAGCATACAGAGTGATAATGGTCTAGAATTCACTTATTTGAAGCCATTTATCTTTATTCTTGGCATCCTATTTCAAAGCTCATGTCCACACACACGTCAACAAAATGGTGTTGTCGAAACAAAGCATTGACACCTTTTCAACGTTGGTCATGCCTTGAAATTTCAAGCAAATTTACCATTGACATTCTGAGGTGAAAACTCACTCACTGCCACTTATCTCATAAATCGACTTACCCTAGTTTTGAACCATTAATCACCATATGAGCTCTTGTATGGCAAACCTCCCACATATACATACCTACGCGCTTTTGTTTGTCTCTGTTATGCCACTAACTTGCAACCTTTGGCCAAATTTTCACCAACTCGTCTATGTAGTTTTGTTGGATATTCTTCTAGTAAAAAAGCCTACCAAGTTTATGATCTTACCACTCAACTATTCATCACTAGCCATGATGTTTTCCATGAAAATACATTTCCTTTTTCTACTCCCATTTCATCCAATTCTTCATTGTCAACCTCCCTACCAACGGTATCGCCCAACTTCAATGATATTCCAATTCCAATTTCATCATTTACCACTAACTCATCAATCGAGACACCTTTTCCTTCATCTCCCTCTTCTCATGATCCATCACCATCATCACCAAACCCAACAACATCTTTCTTGCCGTTATCTTTTCCTTCTCCAAACTTAAACACGTCTTCTCATATTCTTCATTGCAGCTATCAACCTCGACAACCCTATGTTCTTCTTCATGACTTTCATTATTGCCAAGTTGATACATCATCTTCCTCTACATTCGCCGCAAGTTATCATCTTCTCGATCAGGTACTAAATATCAATTTATAAAACTTTATTTCCTACCAGTCATTATCTTATTCTCATAAGTTATTTGTTAACACATTCTAGCACTATTGAGTCTACAACATATATGAAGAGGCACTACGTGATCCAAAGTGGTGTGAAGCAATGAAGATTGAACTCACCGCTCTTAAAAATCAAAAGACATGGTCCCTAGTTTCGTTATCTCCCAATCATCGTCCCATAGGCAGCAAATGGGATTTTCAAATCAAATGTAAATCAGATGGCTTTGTAAAATGGTACAAAACATGTTTGGTAACCAAGGGATACTCTCAAAATGAAGGCTTGGACTATCACGTTTGCTCCAGTTGCTAAGTTAACCACGGTTCGTTGTCTCCTTGCTTGGCAGCTATTTGAAATTGGCCAATATTTCAAATGGATGTCAATAATGCTTTCCTTCATCGTGATTTGCATGAAGAAGTGTACATGATGCCACCACTAGGATTTTGTCGACAAGGGGAGAAATTTGTATGTTGACTTCACAAGTCTCTTTACGGACTCAAACAATCGCCTAGAAATTGGTTCTCTAAGTTACTAGAAGCCATTAAAATGGTTGGTTTCTCTCAATCACACTCATACCACTATATATTTGTGTAATAAAAATGCTCAACTCTAACCATGATCATTCTTTATGTGGATGACATGGTCATCATAGGAAACAATGACAAAGCTATTCAAAATCTCAAGTTTTTTCTTCATAAAAAATTTCACCTAAAAGACCTTAGTAATCTCAAGTATTTTCTCGATTTTGGAAGTAGCGAGATCAAAAGTTGGGATTGTCATATCTCAGCGAAAGTACACACTGGAAATTCTTGATGATGTTGGACTTCTTGGAGCTAAACCTATTGACTTCCCCATGGAATAAAACTTAAGGCTTACAAATGAGCAAGGTGAATTATTGAATGATGATTCACGCTACAGAAGGTTAGTGGGATGATTACTCTATCTTATAGTCACTCGACCGATATCATGTATTTTGTGAACATCTTAAGTCAATTTATGCACACACCAAGGATACCTCATTGGGACGTTGTTCTTCATGTTATGATATATTTAAAGAATAATCCAGAGCTCGATTTCCTATTTTCTTCCAACAACTTTCTACAACTAAGAGCTTATTGTAATGCAAATTGGGCAAATTATCCTATAACAAGAAGATCTACATCATATATTGTGTATTTCTTGGAGACTCTAATTTCATGGAAGACAAGAAAACAAAAAAAAAGAGTTTCCAGGTCATCTATTGAAGCTGGTGAGTATAGGTCAATGACTGCTTCAACATGTGAACTTACTTGGCTTAGATACTTATTTAATGATTTGCAGGTTCATTTGAAACCGGTTACATTATTATGCGATAATCAAGCAACACTCCATATTGTTGCAAATCCTATCTATCATGATGAATGTACTACGTATATCGAACTTGATTGCCATGTTGTGAAAGAAAATATATCCAAACAGGGGAAATTGTTACCAAATGTGTTCCCTCCTATCTTCAGTTGACCGATGTCTTTACTAAGGCTTTAGAAGGAAACATTATTACGAAATTAATAACCAAATTGAACACTCTCGATATTCATGCTCCAACTTGAGGGGGAGTGTGTTGAGATTTGATTTGATTTAATATTTCAGCATATCCTGCAAATATCTCAGCATGTTTTGTGAAGATATGAGCTTAATAGGGACAAAATGTGTTTTTTTTATGAGCTTAATATCTAAGCATGTTTTGTGAAGATATGAGCATAATCTTATACCAAATGTGTTTATTTATTTTTTTAATAAGGCTGATTGTGTTATTATTTTATTTTTCTTTCATCTTTTTTAGAAATAAACTATTTAATTATTTTTATTCAGTATATGTTTAAATGTAACAAATGGTGATTACTTAATGAAATTCTCAAATGATTGGCCGGTACAAATTTTACTAATGTAGATTTTATCAAACATGACTGAGGTTATTCATGCAATTTGAAGAAAAATAAAAAAGTAGGTTTGGATATTTGTCTACAAATTCAATTTTATATAAAGTACCCATCATGACCAACTTCAGTCATTTGAGTTTTAATAAATTTTGTTTATGATTGTTAATTTTTCATGTTTTTAAAATTTGCACATGTATATTAAATTGGATGTATATGATAAGGTATTATGCTTAACTTTTGTAAATTATTAAAGTTATAATACAAAACATAAGACCGTCTAAGCGTCGCCCGCTGTCAGGACTCAAGGTCAGAGGCCATCCTAATGGTCTCAAAACTCAATGTTCCCTTTTGAAAAGTGCCCAAATGCTTAGCATCTATATTATAGGGGGAAGGTTTGAGCTCTTGACTGTGAGGACGTGTTGCCTCCATTGCATAGTCGGGCCAGACTGTACCGCTAGCATTTTTATTATTTTCTCTGCATTGCTTTTCAACTTCAAACTTGTATTTTCTTCGATCGATAGCATCGAACTAGTCTTGAGCAACGTCCTTCCGAACGTTCCTCCCCATTGTAACTTATTGAATGCGAATGAGAGCTTTTACTGACTATTGTGCATTGTTATATTGTCTACAGATTGATATTGTGCATTCTCAAGTTAATATTTGTGCCCGTCATAGTAACTACTCATAGGCTTACTAGTGGATTGGATAGCTAGTGCCGCACGGATTACTAGTCCGTGACAGTTGGTATCAGAGCTAGAGCTCGTTGAATGCAAACCAGGATGCAGGAAATAAATGAGCGACTTAGCGCTATGGAGGAACGACAGACCAGTCGAATGCATAGACTGGAAAGCAGAATGGACCAGTTGAACACTTTGGGAGAACAGATTAGTCGGTTGGATGGACTCTTTTCACTGGCAGACAGGGTGGATTCGCTAGCTGAGCATGTTGATAACTTAGAGGGAAGAACAGTCGCAATGGAAGAGTCGCCTCACCCCACAGCTCAGGTGATGAGTGACTTCCAATTACAGTTGGAGGACTTATTTGCAAGGGTTGGCTTGCTCACTAAGGCCACAGGGACGACCGATCACCCTAGGATGAAAGTACCCGAGCCAAAGTCATATGCTGGGGCACGAGATGGGAAAGAGTTAGAGAACTTCTTGTTTGATCTGGAGCAGTATTTTCGCGCGGTGAACCCCGAATCTGAAGAAGCCAAGATTACCATGGCGACCATGTACTTAGCAGGTGATGCAAAGCTATGGTGGAGAACCAAATATGCAGATATGGAAGAAGGTCGCATCCTTATTAGAACTTGGGCAGACCTCAAGAAGGAACTCAGAAATCAATTCTTGCCTGAGAACACTGATTTCTTAGCAAGGAGGAAGCTCCACACCATCAAACAGACAGGCAATATTCGAGACTATGTCCGACAATTCTCAACTTGCTTGCTAGATATTCGAGACATGTCTGAGAAGGACAAAGTTTTCTGTTTCATGGAACAAGCTCATCCGCTTCTACAAGCAGAATTGCAAAGGCAGAAGGTGACAGATATTACAAGTGCTATTGCGGCAGCAGAAAGGTTTGGTGATTATATGCCCATGACTGGATCCACTTCGCTCAATCACTCCACAGCTAGAACTGGCAGTACCAATTCAAGCTCAGGGTCGAATGCTCGCTCACCTCACCAAAATTGGGGAAACTCAAGTCAGAACCGAGGAAACTATAATTCCCGGCCGTCCAACCAGAATTGGAGTTCCAACAAAAATTGGAATGCCAGCTCCAGCAACTCAAATTACAACAACAAAGGAGGGCAAAACTACTCTGGGCAGTGGAGACCATCTGCCCCTGCCCCATGCATTCTTTGCAATAGTAGAGATCACCCAACAGGCAAATGTCCATCCAAACCAGCTCTACACTCATTAATGTCCTTGCTTCAAGCAGAACTTTCTAACCAGACCGCATCGAGCTCGAACCCCACCAACAGTGAGACCTCCCAAATGGGAGCTCTACGCAAGCTCAATGCCGTCAAAGGAGAAATGTATGAGCACCCACACAAGAAGGCTTTACAATACATCGACATCACTATCAATGGGTTCCCTTCCCAAGCATTGTTAGATTCCGGAGCGACAGACAATTTTATTGCCCCCGATGAAGCTAGACGTGTGGGTCTGAACTTAGAAGGAGATGTGGGTAAGTTGAAAGCTGTCAACTCTGAGGCAATCTCTATCAATGGTATGGCTAGAGCTGTGCCACTACAGGTTGGTCCATGGGAAGGAAGATCAAACTTCTTGGCCGTTCCACTTGATGATTTTAAGGTGATTCTTGGCCAAGAATTCTTCCGAGGAGTTGCAGCAGGACCATTACCTTTCATGGACTCCTTGGGGTTTTTCGGACCCAGACTACGCATTGTCCCAACCTCAATTCGACCAACAACTCATGATAGAATATTGACGGCGCTCCAAGTCAAGAGGGGCTTGGCCAAAGGAGAAGATACATACTTAGCTGTGGCGAAGCTAGAGATGGAAGATGATACTAGCAAAATCCCTGAGGAAATTGCCCAAGTTATTGCTGATTTCAGCGAAGTGATGCCGAATGAATTGCCAAAGAATCTACCTCCCAGAAGGCTCATTGATCACGAAATTGAGTTAGTCCCTGGTGCCAAGCCACCCGCACGTAGTCCATATCGCATGAGCCCTCCAGAGCTGACTGAATTGAGAACACAACTAGATGGCTTGTTGGAGTCGGGATTCATTCGGCCCTCTAAAGCACCTTATGGAGCACCTGTTCTTTTTCAGCGGAAACATGATGGCAGTCTTCGCCTTTGTGTTGATTATAGAGCCTTGAACAAAGTCACTATAAAGAACAAATACCCGCTGCCGCTCATTGCAGATTTATTCGACCAACTTGGATCCGCCAGATACTTCACAAAACTCGACTTGAGATCAGGTTACCATCAGGTCCGCATTGCTACTGGTGATGAACCCAAAACTGCTTGTTCTACTAGATATGGGTCTTATGAGTTCCTAGTAATGCCCTTCGGCTTGACCAATGCTCCAGCTACATTTTGCACCCTTATGAATGGCCTGTTTCGTCACCTTCTGGACAAGTCTGTAGTTGTCTATCTTGACGACATTGTGGTTTATAGTGGGACTATAGAAGAACACCTACATCATTTGCGAGAAGTGTTCCAAATCCTTAGGGATAATCATCTCTTTGTCAAGAAGGAAAAGTGCTCATTCGGCCAGACCCAGATCAATTTCTTGGGTCATGTTATTGGGAATGGCAAGATTCGGATGGACATGGAGAAAGTCAAGGCAATCCATGATTGGAACTCTCCCAAGAACGTATCTCAACTACGTTCTTTCCTTGGACTTGCAAACTATTATCGTCGCTTCATAAGGGACTACTCTAAAAGAGCTGTTGCCCTAACAAATTTGTTGAAGCACGACCGAACATGGGAATGGGATAGGCAGTGTGAAGCTTCATTCCAAGACTTGAAATCGGCCGTGGTGAAAGATCCAGTATTGGCCTTGCCAGACATCACTAAGCCCTTTGAAGTACAAACAGATGCATCTGATTATGCCTTAGGGGGAGTTTTACTTCAAGATGGTCACCCGGTAGCATATGAGAGTCGAAAGTTGAATGATACAGAGTCTCGTTACTCAGCTCAGGAAAAGGAATTGCTAGCCATTGTACATTGTTTACGGGTGTGGAGACACTACCTCTTGGGATCTCAAGTTCTTGTTAAAACGGATAATGCTGCGGCAAGCCATTTTCTTACTCAGAAGATGCTCACCTCCAAGCAATCTCGATGGCAGGAAAAATTAGCAGAATTTGACTTAGTATTGGAATACAAGCCAGGGCGCACTAACAATGTAGCTGATGCACTCAGTAGAAGGGCGGACCTTGCAGTGCTAACCCATACCGGTCCGAGCCACACCATCTTGGAGAAGATCAAAGTCGGTCTACAGACCGATCCACAAGCGAAGGCGATTACAGAGTTGATCAAGCAGGGCAAAACTCGACGGTTCTGGATAACAGATGGAGCAATACTCACCACTGGTAATCGCCTCTATGTTCCGAGAACTTCTGGTCTGAGGAAAGAACTTTTGAGAGAATGCCATGACACCCATTGGGCGGGACATCCAGGTTGGAGACGAACACTTGCATTGCTAGAGAGGGGGTACTATTGGCCGCAGATACAGGAAGATGTAATGGCCTATGTTCGAACCTGCCTTATTTGCCAGCAAGATAAGGTTGAAAGAGATCGACTAGTAGGCTTACTAGAGCCTCTGCCTGTTCCAACTCGCCCTTGGGAAAGTGTTTCTATGGACTTCATTACGGGGTTACCGAAAGTGGAGGATTTCAGAAGTATCCTTGTAGTTGTCGACCGATTCTCCAAATATGTGACATTTGTGCCAACCGGACTGACTTGCACAGCCGAAGATACGGCGCAATTGTTCCTCAAGCATGTCGTTAAGTATTGGGGACTGCCCGAAAACATTGTTAGCGACCGTGATGCTCGCTTCACAGGAAAGTTCTGGAAGGAGTTGTTCAAGCTCTTGGGATCCAAACTTAATATGTCAACAAGCCAACATCCCCAATCCGACGGACAGACTGAGCGCTTTAACTCTATGCTTGAAGAATATCTTCGTCATTTTGTAAGTGCAAACCAGAAAAATTGGGTGGGACTACTTGATGTTGCACAATTCTGTTTCAACTTACAAAAGAGCTCAGCTACTCACTCCAGCCCCTTTCAGTTAGTCACCGGTCAGCAACCATTGACACCACATACCGTGCTGACCGGATACCAAGGACCCAGCCCCAGAGCTCTTGAATTTGTCAAAGCCTGGCAGAAAAACATTGAAGTTGCTCGAGCCTATCTTGAGAAAGCCTCCCGTCACATGAAGAAATGGGCGGACAAGAAGCGACGAATCGATCCTTTTGAAGTCGGGGACTTGGTATTGGTGAAGTTAGATATGTTCAACAAGTATAAACGGACGGCTAGAGCACACAACAATTTGTTTCGCAAGTATGAGGGACCGGTACAGATTATTGAGAGAGTAGACAAAGTCTCCTATCGCGTCAAGTTACCACATTGGCTCCGCTTCACCCATCCTGTCTTCCATGCAAGTAACTTGAAGTCCTACCATGCCGATGCCGCTGATCCCACAAGAAATGTCTCTACCCGAGCATTGCCTAAGCATCCTACTAAGCCAGATCGAGAAGTGGAAGAAATCTTAGCTGACCGTCTCATCAACAACACAGGCCCGGATAGAGAGTATTTGGTCAAGTGGCAGGATGAACCTCCTTCAGAAATCAGTTGGGAGCCAGTCGAGCATCTACTGCCATACCTCTCAAAGCTGGAAGAGTACTTGAAAAAGTTCGCTGCGAGGGCGTCAGCGAATTGAGTGTGGGAGAGTGTCAGGACTCAAGGTCAGAGGCCATCCTAATGGTCTCAAAACTCAATGTTCCCTTTTGAAAAGTGCCCAAATGCTTAGCATCTATATTATAGGGGGAAGGTTTGAGCTCTTGACTGTGAGGACGTGTTGCCTCCATTGCATAGTCGGGCCAGACTGTACCGCTAGCATTTTTATTATTTTCTCTGCATTGCTTTTCAACTTCAAACTTGTATTTTCTTCGATCGATAGCATCGAACTAGTCTTGAGCAACGTCCTTCCGAACGTTCCTCCCCATTGTAACTTATTGAATGCGAATGAGAGCTTTTACTGACTATTGTGCATTGTTATATTGTCTACAGATTGATATTGTGCATTCTCAAGTTAATATTTGTGCCCGTCATAGTAACTACTCATAGGCTTACTAGTGGATTGGATAGCTAGTGCCGCACGGATTACTAGTCCGTGACACCCGCCCATCACCTAGCGATTTTTAGAACACTGTCGTATAATACTCTTTACTATGACTTATGTTTCATTCATTTCATTTCTTTAACAGTTTTCTATTATTAGTGCCAACCAAATGATTACGCAAACAAACCCACTATAATCTAATCTAATATTAAATGAAGATATGCATGGACTAAAGAACACATGAAAGACAGGCACAGTACAATTTGATCTATGGTTTAATATACATTATAAAGAATGATTAAGATCGAATGATAATTAATAGAAACAGAGATCATCAAACAATAATTTAAATGTTCGTTAAGATTTTGCACGTTGGATTTTGGTACATATGCTTTGCCCCAGTCTAAAAGAGACAAACAAATTATGATGATTGACAAAGAACCACCCCTCAATCATACAAAGGGAACCTTGAAAATCCACAATTAAGAAATGGAGGAACAATGGTTACATTAATACACTCAAGATTACTACTGGTTACCAACGCCGAAACATTCAAAAAAACCAACAAATAAATCAAGATTTTTCATGCATTTTAACACCATTTTGACTGTATTCCATCTGGACTTGTATAAATAAACCAAGGACTCTGAGAAGGTTGTAACCAGAAAGAATGACAGAGATCACTCTAGCAG
This sequence comes from Berberis thunbergii, assembly GCA_003290165.1. Classification (NCBI taxonomy): domain Eukaryota; kingdom Viridiplantae; phylum Streptophyta; class Magnoliopsida; order Ranunculales; family Berberidaceae; genus Berberis; species Berberis thunbergii. The sequence goes on along the minus strand of QNQO01003352.1, from coordinate 37,035 downwards.
GCATGGGAGGCCATGAGATTTTAAAGACTCAAAGCGAACTAAAAAGAAAGTTAATGTGGTTACCAAAGGAACAAAAATATCAATAAATTAACCAAAAGGCTTAGTTGTGTTGTTATATGAACTCAACATAGAAACTGCATAATGTCTATATTGTCATGGAATCCCCGGCTTCAGTAAATACTAAAAAAATATGACAAGTCTACAACATAGAGTACGTGGCAAATAAACTTACTCAACGGACAATCATCCACGGGGAGTTTACAATCAGGACAACAACGATGATTCTAAATGGCGAGGAAACAGGCGAGGGAAGGGGGTGTGACCCTCCATCCCCCTCGAGATGCACGCCTGTGTGAATCTCGATGGAGATGGGGGGTCAAACCCCCCTCTCTCGCCCGTTTCCTCGCCGCCTAGAACAACTCGGACAACAACCATCAAAAGCCATCCTACAGACTCCATTCGTTTCATCTTGAGCATTCCATGTCCAGGAAGTCACAGCGTGCCACCTAAAAATCATACACACCAAGATTATAACACTCTACCATATCAACAACAAAACCAAGACTAGATTAAGTGAAAATGCTTCATCTAAAATTTGATTTTTTCAAGCCTAACCTGTATAATTTTACTGTTATTCAAATGTCAGAAGAAACTTTTAACTTTCAACGAAATAAAGTAAATAAGAGAGATGAATAGAACGTACTCTGTTATATGTCCACCATATCGCATACAGGAATAGGTTACAAGATAGTCATAATGGAAATATCTGAATATTACAACATAAATCTCTGGATGCATAATTAAGTGATTCTTGACATATTCATTAAAAATTGTCATCTTGATAAAGCTATTGCAATATAAATACTATAAATTTTGGTACTGATAAAGAAGAAAGGTCATTTTAATTGTGTCAAGATATAGTCCATCCCAACAATAGTAAATCACAAGCAATATGCACTACTCCCTCGTTGGTAAATATAACACTTGCAAATATTAACACCTCATATATAGACATTTTGAAGTTGATGTTTTTTTTTTGGAAAGCTTGAAGTTGATGTTTGGTTCAAAACAAAAACAAATTTGATTAAGGAGGCCTATGTTTTTGCCTCTTAATCTACCTAATCAGCAGTATGAATTATGTGAAATCTAAAAGCTCAAGCAAAACAAATTAAGAAAAGAAAAAAAAGTTCATCTTTTTTCTATTCAATTCCGGTAACATATACGAGAAACAATGAGAATTTGATATCATGCTTCTTCACAGCCACAGGTTAAAGGATTTGATTCGAGATTTCATAAGAATAGACTTAGTAAAGTCCCCTATTTCATATACCAGAAAAATGAGTTCTCCGGCAAGGTCAGAATTGATTCTCTTTAATGGATCAGATGGCACCAAATGCAGATAATATTGAGTCCCAAACAACTTTCTATAGATATCTAGGAAGGTCCGTCCTCCGAACTCAGATTAATTATAGAATCTAATATGCATTGATGGATTTATTCATGTTGGTTGCCTGGTGAAGAATACCAAGACAGCCCAGATTTCCGGATGTGGGAGAGAGTGAAAGGGGTTGATTAGCAGAGATGGCAACACCAATGAACCCTGGTTTTGGAAGACAGAATGGGAAGAAGGCTCAAACGGCTAGACCGATAGAGCGATACATTGACGGAGGCAACCAAGCTTAAAAATATATAATTCATTGCTCTTTTTCCCTACATTCCTCTATCGATATATTTTTTGCCTAAGACTTATAATGTCCCCTACTCGGCGGGGTAGATTGCCAGGTTTATGGACCCTGCCAACCTAGCTATATAAAAAAAAAAAGATCGATTGCGGATATTGCCTTCAATACTAGTAGGAGCTAGGCTTTGACTAACTTACCTAATCGACCTGCGATGCTGATCACTCGCATCGACACCCACAAGATGCAAGGATTCGCATCGAATTATGCCAAAATGCCCAACCTTTAGAGCCCCTATGAATTGTATCAATATCCACACTTTTTTTTTTTTTTTTTGTATATTTTACACATTATATATAGTAAATATATAGTAAGAGTTTAGGGATACTTTTCTTAATTTGTTCGGGAGAGATCTCATTACTCCAATCAATTTTTTTTGTTTCATAGTTGAGAGTTCTTACACGGTAATAGATATAGATCAGTGACTAGAGGAGGAAAAATTATTTTCAATAAGATTTCAAGGAGACATTATTCATCGTGTAAAAATGTAAAAGTAAAGTCCAATGGAATGGGAGAGAATCCCCTAAATACAAATCATTGCTCTAAAACATTAACAGATGTACGTATGTATGTATAATCAATCAATCCTCAGAATAACCTAACAACAAAGTAAAATAAATGAAAAATTGTAGATGGAAAGAGAGAGTCAGACAATCAGTTAGCTACTAAACTGATCGATCCAACCAAATATTTGATACAGGAGGGAGAGGAGGGAACTGGGAAGGGGGAGGGGTGTTAATAACACCCATTCACTACTTGGATAACAGCCACCCCCACTCAGAAAGCCCCAAGAGTCACCCCCAATACTAAGAGCACCCCTCAAACGAAACGCGAGTCGCGGACTTTAAATACGGAACGGGACCCCCTACTATAGTTTCTTATTGCCATGAGACTTGAGAGAGGAGAGCCAGAGAGGGATGGTTTCAATTCCAACGGTCGACCCTCCCTCAAAATTTTAGGGTTTCGTTCTTGAACGAACCCTGTAGATATGGATTTTGGGATTCTCCGCTCTCTCTCGAAATCAACTGTTCATTTATAGCAACTCGAAACCCTAAAGTTTTTAGCTTTTCTTTCGTCTCCTCCCGTCCCGGACACGGACAGGGTCAGAGACAGAAACTGAAACAGACGGGTTTCTTGGTTGGCTTTCGTTGGTTCTTGTCTCTACACCTTCAGTAAGAATTCCTTTCCTTGTCTCTCTCTGTAAATTAAATTAAATTGATGGATAGCAATAAATAGTTATACCCACCTTAATGTTTGTAGCAAGAAAATCGCTTGCTCTTCTTTGTGTTTATCTTAAGAAAGAAGAAAGACGTCTTCTTTTCTCTTTCATCCCTAGTTTTGTTACCAAGAACCCACCCAACGGTCCGGCTCGCCTCGGCCCGGCCCTTTCTCGGTAAATCACTAAGGTTTGCTTACTTGCATAGATCATATCAGATCAGATTATATCAACTAACAACTCCAAAAACATATTCTATGCCCTAAAAAGTTACGCTTTTCTTTCTTCTTGTCATTTTATTTTCAATTTTGCTCTTTATTTGATGATTTATTTGATATTCATTGCAATAAGTTTTTCAAGTTTTATGTGTTTGATAGGTGTCCACAAGTTTGGCCATAGAGAGAAAGGAGGTATGGTCTTTAGGCTGACGCTGAGGCACTAAGATATGTCTTTCTGTATGTTAACATCATCGCCCGGCGTCTACGAACTACAGACATTTCCCTAAGTCTCAGCCTTGGAACCATACATCCTTTATGTTGCATTTAAAAAAAAAATTATTTTCTTGTATTGTGTTTTTGATTTAATGGATTTTTCATATCTATTTTAATTTTTTACATTTTGACTTATATTACTACGTCAATTTTGTTTTCTAGAATTATTTTTTATATTTTGTGTTTAATAAGTTTTTGGGGCGTCTTTCACTAAAGGCTGAGTTATTGAGGTATCATTAACAGAACAGAGTTACCTGATAAATAGCTCCCCCGACAGGCCCAATCAAATTCGGACATCCCTTCAATTTCAGCCTTGTGATTACGCTCACCCCGTTTTGAGGTCTTTTGCAACTGTGATTGTATTTTATTTATCCCATTTAATTTTCTTATCAACAGTTTGATTACATGTTTTGCTATGTTTATTAATAAAAGGCAAACAATGAAATAGCATGTGAAAAATGCAAAATGCATTACAGTTGCAAGGTTGGACATTACACATTATATTACAGTTGCTATGTTTTGTTATGTTTATATTACACATTATGCAAAATGCCTGAGGTTTCTCTATTTGTGTCTGCACAATCTTCTGGCCTAGTTACTCACTTGTGCCAATAATGCAAGCATTTAGCTAGTCACATTACAGTCTCATTTTAGTACAGAAATGGCCTCATTTTAGCGAATGAATGGCCCCTTGCATTGAAGTCGCTGTAAAATCCGTGTATTATTGTCGAAGCCTCTCCCAACTTTCAAATTCTGTACTCTTCAGTACAAAATGTCATTTAAGACCATCAACCGCAGTTGATGACTTGGTTCATCTCATTCTAAACAACTCAAAATCAAGGTAAGGGTGATGGGTTTTTTATTTATTGACAAGTTTGTTATGGAACATGTTCCTCTTGGTGTCAGTGTTTCAGAGGAGTGGTATGAAAACTTCTTGCTGGTTCTATTGCTTTGTCTTGAAGTTACAGACACTCAGTCAAATTTACAAAGTTTTTGTGAAGATCAGAATCCGAGACCGAGTAATAAGGGCTAAAGAGGTTTGTCTATGTTTCGGTATAAACGATTCTCAGTTTAATTATAGCTTAGAGGTTTTAAAACCTTTGATTGCACCATTCAATGTAAGAGGGTTAAAATTTTATAGCAGAGTTGCATAGAATAATAGAAATGATCATATGTGGGTGGCAATTCAAATTTCTCAATAGTCGTTTGGTTGGTTAGTGGACAACAACTTCCTCCTTTTGATTTTGTCGTTTCATGTTGCGTAAGAGGTCCTGGATTTTGGGGAATGTCTCTTATCTGTTGTAATGTCGAGTCTATATTTTTGTGATATATGTTGTTGACTTCGTCACTTCGTACATTCATTTTTCTCAGATTTGGGAATCTCTATTTGATGCATCCAATTTACATAAATTTCATTGATTGATGATTTCAATTGGTTGATATGGATTAGAATACCGATGCTAGTCTTGCCTTTGCTCTAAATCATGGTTTGATTGGAATTTCTTAGACAAAAAAAGGAGTCACTGTTAGATATCGGGATGTCGTAGTTTAGTGTTGATGGAGCTGATGTGAAAAGTTTGGGTGGCAGGGAGTTTGTATCATTGTATTTCAGTTTTCCATCGTTGTCATGTGAATTACCACTGACAAGGCAAAGTGTAGGATCCTTAACAGTTAGCATCAGCGGAATAGGGAGTAAAGTTCACTTCCTAGCTGTCAATCCATTAATCATCTAATTGTTATCTTCTTATATTGATCATATGCCTTGGTCATGATTATCTAGGTTTAGCTTACCAGGATTTCAATCATCAAGCATAATTGGTGAAAGGCGTGAAGGAACGGGTGTTGACGTTGCTAACTCGTTGGGAACATAACCCAGTAGTGGTTTGTTACAGGTAGTTTCTTAAATTTGACTTGATTGAACTGTTAAAGTTGATCTAATCTCTAAAAGCTTCTCAACTCTTTTTATCAAGTATTTTATTCCCTTTTAAAATGTCTTGGTGGTTTGTTATGTTATGTCTTGAAGTGCTAAGTAGAAATGATTCCGACAAAGTAGAAAATAATTCTACATTCTAAGTTATGCTAACCATTTTAGATATGGCGTCCAAAACGGGTTAGATGGATGCACAACTTGGAAGTCTAACAAAATTGTTAGAGGCCCCATTTTTGTTCTCCTTACGTATGAATCCACTAGTCATCCCACAGGCATGTAGCCATTGGGATGCTTAGTGGAAAAACTAGAGGCCTCATTTGTGTGTGAAATTACAGGCACCATTTCCCCCCTTTCCTGGTGTGCATGAATTGGAAGTTCTTTAAAGGAAAAACTAGAGTCCTCATTGAAGTACCCCTCAGGAGATTTACTGGAGTTGTCCATATACGTTCTGATCGCCAGTTCATACTAAATCCAGTTGCATTTTATTGGAAATAACCCCCAAAATTTTGACTTTATGTTTTTCTATTTTTGTTCCCGAAGTAACTCTCATCAACTAGCACTATTATGATGAAGTGTAAAGGAAGTTAACCAGTATGTATATATATTACATTATCAAGACTATTTCACGGTAAGAAATTAAAGAGAATCTTGCCTCTGCCAAAAACATTAAGAAGAAAATAATAGTGTAACAGAGAAGAATGATGTTGTTGAAGAAGAAAAGAATAAAAACAAAATAGAAAAGTGCTATTTCATGCTCCATTGATATAGGTTTATCTCTTTTTGTCTTTCATAAATTAAAATGATTTTGTTAGCTGAAGGGTAGGTTATTATTCGATATTCAATGGATTCATTGGATTCGGACATTGATAGTAATATAATTATACCTACCATACAGGATAGGATTTGGATATATAAAAGAAATTTTAGATTCAGATATGTTTGTATCCGCTCTGATAAGTATCCTTTGACAGGCCTACACGACACATACGAAATTGTTAAATCCTCTGTAAATAAAATACAAAATGCTAAAACGACTTTTGAGAAGCGCAATCTAGGTTTGAGCCAGTGTCAACATTAAACAACTTTGCATATCTTTGATAGTATCCGATTCGATCGTTGACACTGGCGTCACCAGGTCTACCACACTCTAGTCCACCATTGATTATGTTAGTAACCAGTCCAAGGCCGGCCGTTCTATTGGCTGCCAACTAAACTCTCATTGGTTTGTATCGTCCAATCATCATGTCATGACACGATGGCTTGGGTTTCTGCTCAGTCATCCAGAACCATAGAGCTGCTTTGAAAGCGATTAGGGAATTGTTAGAAACCAACTCTGGATTTTTCAGGCCATCAAATCCCAAAGCCTTGCCTGTTGGTCCATAGTTGTAATTCCTGCAGCCACTTTATTTGAACAAATTAATTTTTGTACATTCAATATTATATCTTTATACATATCAACTGTACTCTATAAACCATTGTGTTGCCTGAACAAAAAAGTAATAGGTGTAAAAGTCTTTGGCTGGGCAAACAGTGTTTATCCTTGTGTAAAAAGATTGCTTTGAAGAGATCTTCAGTGATAAAGGAAGAAATGTGGAATACCCTTCCCTCAACTCCCAAGGGTGCAAAGGAGATCAGGAAGGAAGAAGAAAGTATGAAACAAAGGAAGAGGAGAGTAGAGGTGGCCATGATAGAAATGATCAGATGACTTGGGATGGTTAGAGGTATGCCTTTCTGCTATATATACACACTTCTCATTGGAATATTTGATACAAATCTTGACCTGATTAGTTGTATATGGTCAAACTCTGGACTTGTTCCATTTTGAGATAGTATAATTTTTATTTTCCATTGTTGAAAATGAAGAAAGTAAAAATTTGTCCATGCTGATTTGTTTTAGGATATTCTGCTGAAATATTAAGTTGAAGATTGGAAATAGACACTGAAGCTGTAGTTTGCCTATGTACCTCTTTATGCAGGTCATGTAGAATCTAGCAGTATTGATGGATTAAAATGTTTGGGTTTGTGTTTGACCAGGTTTATATGCCATAATCTTGTATTTGATTTGAAGATTTACGAGGCAGGCATTGGTTTGAACTAATAGCACAATGAGAATTAAATGTCACAATTTGACTAGGGAATATTATCCTTATAGAGTTGATCCCCTCTCCTACTGTATTTGAAGTGAAAATGCAGAATAATGCAGATGTTAACACCTTCCATCTTACACAACAGTCAATACGTGATGGTCTTTGCTTGTTAATACATAAATATATTCAGCTGATTGATGGTTTGTGCATTTACAAGCACTAATCCCCTAAAGTCCTGATGGGCATTGGGAGATCTTAGAGTACATCATGTGAATGGGTTTGTATTTTGACCAGATGAGTCATGCATAATGGGCTTTTGATCAGATTCCACCACATATTCGAAGCCTCTATATAGGGTTGGTCAATGGTCACCGCTCACCCAAAAAAAAAAGAGGGAGGGAGAGAGAAGGGGGGGGGGGGGGGGTCAAGCTCCTATTATCCTTTATCGAGGCCCAAGAGGATAACACACGTAAATCTGAGGACATGCAAAATGGCGGGGGGAGGGTCTTCCAATTTCAAACTAACACGTTGGCAACCATTGTAATTATAATTATCACTATTGCTCCTGTTTTTCAGAACAACAGCAAACACACTCCCAACATCTCTCTAAGCACCACCATCAGAGGGAGTAGTAGGGTGTTGCCACTTGTGGACACCAGTAGACTTGTAAGCATGTCAGTGGACAAAACTCAAAATCTAGTCATTATACTGAGATGTAACTTATATATGCTTGTGTGATTTATAAACATTTTGGAGCTGTGGAATGCCTCTAACCGAACATTATATACTAAGTTTTTCTGTGTATGTCAAGGACTGTTTGTTGGAATCAAAGCGAAATTCATACATGTTTAGAACAGAATGGTGGAACCGTGGAAGTTCACGAACAAAAGATAATTATGTGCAAGGCATGTGTTGCTTGAAACTACGTTACAATCACCATTAATTTGATGACAAGGTATTTACATGTTTTTCTTCCTTTTACTTTTAAATAATTCTTTTCATCCCCTCTTCTTCTTCTTATGAATTACTACTGCAGCAATATCGTGCACCTTACCATATCTACAATTCGATGTCATGACATGACTTAAAATATGTTCATACATGTTGAGGCAATTCTCAAGAACTGATATTGCATATCCTAGGCATGGACTTATCAAGGATCGACCACATCACTTTGACATCCTCATATGCACATGCCATAACTTCGCCATGCTAATCCATCACGCTATCCTGCCCTGCAACTGATAACAAATCACTGTAAGTATTCCTCATCCAGTCAATATCAATCGTTGTTCCATAATATTAGTAGCAACACACATGCACACATGATGATAAATATGTGATTGTACCTTGTTGAGACTTATTACTCCTTCCATTGTTTTGGTTGAAGAAAGTACAAGCTTTCCTAAATGGAGATATTATCTTTCGAACCCAAGAACCCATCTCTAGCTATCTCTTTCAATTTATTTTCTTTCTTTTTTATGAGCTTCAAGGAAGAGTGAACTCTCAGACGTTCTTATATAGGAGAAGACTGAGAAAAGGGTATATGTGCATAGGGAAGAAGGAAGCAAGATCCATGGGTTATGGTTGAAGCTATGACCCCTTTATGTCTGGATGGGCACATGTTGTAGGCTTCTTATTCTCCTCAACTTAACTGACTCTATAACACAACAAACGTCATGGATTGTCTTTCAGTAATGTGTACCAACTGGTGTACCCCCATAACAGAAGAGATATAATTCTTACTTTTGTAGATGAAGTCAGGGAGACCCCTTTCCTCAATTCCTCTAATTGCCAAATCCCAAAGCCAGTACACTCATTTTTGTACTTTAAAAGGGTTCAAAACCTTTATTTAACTAAAGATGGTTTGTTCATGTCTAGGTTCCCAAAATTTGATACCTGTTGCACTAAGATGCGCTTGGCGAATTGGTAATTTTTATATTGCTCACATTTTTATGTTGATGCACCACAACATGTGAACATCAACAATAAACAAACAAAGAGACAATATTTGAGTTTCCTATATGATTACATGGTAATATCAAATTTGTTTTGGTATCATCTCATAACTTGTTGAGTTATTATAAAAACTGTGCACCAAATTCTTGGATGATCATATGTCTGTTATTATATAGGAGTTAGACATGGACATTTAGGTAGGTGACAAAATTTTAAGAGAGGACACTTAAAGCTAAACATCCTTCAATTACAATTGGTCCCCTTATACACCATGTGTTTGCTTTAGATCATCTCCAATGGTAAAAGTTAAAATGAGGGATCAACCATCCCCTATTTTGACCAAAAGCTAAATTTAGGGTCCTCTATTTCTTCATCACTTCAATCACATCCCCTATTTTAACTTTTTCATCATTATTTAAATATATCTTCCACTTTTTCATCTCCTATTCCTTTTGTTTTGATTTTTTATTTGTTTTTAATTTGAAAATTAAAGATTTGGAGTATTTTAATGATATTTTAAATTTTATTGGATGGTTGGTTGCCCCTAAATTTAGGGGGAAGTTGAATGTGAAGTTAAAATGGAGAATGGTTTGAGGATCCATTGGAGCATGCAATTTCTCACATGTGACCTCTAAAATAGTTTTTGGTTATTTTAGGGGATCCATTCGAGATGCTCTTAGTAGACAACCGTGTCATGGTGGTGGTGTGTACGGCGTAGTCGAGCAAGAAAAAGAAACTCAATGTTCAAATGTCTAATTTTTTTTTTTCTTTTTATCTTTGCCACTATGCATGTAAATATATGGTTTGTATGGCCTAGTTAAGGCTCTAACCTCTCAAAGCTGAGGAAGTGACCACAAACCTCATCTTTGTAATGATTTTTCTGAGGTTTACGAATCAACATAAGGATAAGATGTCATTTGCATGTTTCCTTTCCTTCTAATGATGGCAAGGCAATAGGCTTTGATTGATTTCTCTCTTATTTTTTAGTATGCTATCTAGGAAAGGAGGTATGGTCTTTAAGCTGAGGCACTGAGATATGTCTTTCTGTATGTTAACAGCATTGCCCGTCGTCAAAGAACTACAGACATTTCCCTAAGTCTCAGCCTTGAAACCATACATCCTTTATGTTGCATTTTAAAAAAAAAAAAATTTTTCTTGTATTGAGTTTTTTATTTAATGGATTTTTCATTTCTATTTTAATTTTTATACATTATTTTCTATATTTTGTGTTTAATAAGTTTTTGGGGCGTCTTTCACTAAAGGCTGAGTTGTTGAGGTATCATTAACAGAACAGAGTTACCTGATAAATAGCTCCCCCGACAGGCCCAATCAAATTCGGACATCCCTTCAATTTCAGCCTTGTGATTACGCTCACCCCGTTTTGAGGTTTGTTGCGACTGTGATTGTATTTTATTTATCCCATTTAATTTTCTTATCAACAGTTTGATTACATGTTTTGCTATGTTTATTAGTAAAAGGCAAACAATGAAATAGCATGTGAAAAATGCAAAATGCATTACAGTTGCAAGGTTGGACATTACACATTATGCAAACTGCAAGACAGTTTGCAAGTTGGTTACAGACTCATTTTTCAAAATAAAAATAAAAATTGGCAGTGTTGTATCAGAAACCGATCATGTTGAGTACCAAGGCCTGAGGTTTCTCTATTTGTGTGTCTGGCCTAGTTACTCACTTGTGCCAATAATGCAAGCATTTAGCTAGTCACATTACAGTCTCATTTTAGTACAGAAATGGCCTCATTTTAGCGAAAGAATGGCCCTTGCATTGAAGTCGCTGAAAAATCCGTGTATTATTTTCGAAGCCTCTCCCACCTTTCCTCTTGGTGTCAGTGTTTCAGAGGAGTGGTATGAAAATTTCTTACTGGTTCTATTACTTTGTCTTGAAGTGACAGACACTCTGTCAAATTTACAAAATTTTTGTGAAGATCAGAATCCGAGACTGAGTAATAAGCAGTACTGAAGGCTAAAGAGGTTTGTCTATGTTTCAGTATAAACGAGTCTCAGTTTCATTATAGCTTAGAGGTTTTAAAACTTTTGATTGCACCATTCAATGTAAGAGGGTTAAAATTTTATAGCAGAGTTGCATAGAATAATAGAAATGATCATATGTGGGTGGCAATTCAAATTTCTCAATAGTCGTTTGGTTGGTTAGTGGACAACAACTTCCTCCTTTTGATTTTGTCATTTCTTGTTGCGTAAGAGGTCCTGGGTTTTGGGGAATGTCTCTTATCTGTTGTAATGTTGAGCCTATGCATCCAATTTACGTAAATTTCATTGATTGATGATTTCAGTTGGATGATATGGATTAGAATACCGATGCTAGTCTTGCCTTTGCTCTAAATCATGGTTTGATTGGAATTTCTTAGACAAAAAGATTCGTAAATCATGGTTTATTGCCTTGGTTAGTGTTTTCTGGTTATATTTTTTCCTAATATTTGTTGTCCGTGAATGAAAATGAGTTTATATTCTAATATTCGGTTGGAGTAACTTGATATGGTGTTGGGCACTAAGCAATATGCTAAGTGAAAGGATCAATAGGATAAGGAGGGGGTTTGTATCATTGTATTTCAGTTTTCCTTCGTTGTCATGTGAATTACCAGTATTTACCACTGACAAGGCAAAATGTAGGATCCTTAACAGTTAGCATGAGCGAAAACTCATTGGGAACATAACCCAGTAGTGGTTTGTTACAGGTAGTTTCTTAAATTTGACTTGATTGAACTGTTAAAATTGATTTAATCTTTAAAGGCTTCCCAACTCTTTTTATCAGGTATTGTATTCCCTTTTAAAATGTGTTGGTGGTTTGTTATGTCATGAAGTAATGTGTAGAAATGATTCCGACAAAGTAGAAAATAATTCTAATAGTTCTACATTCTGAGTTATGCTAGCCATTTTAGATATGTCGTCCAAAACGGGTTAGATGGATGTATACTGACTTATACAAAACGAAAACGATTCAAAATGAGTACTGATGTTTTAAGACATTATGGTGTGTCATACTGCCGAATAAGTTTCACAACTTGGAAGTCTAACAAAATTGTTAGAGGCCCCATTTTTGTTCTCCTTACGTATGAATCCACTAGTCATCCCACAGGCATGTAGGCATTGGGATGCTTTAGAGGAAAAACTAGAGGCCTCATTTGTGTGTGAAACTACAGGCACCATTTCCCCCCCTTTCCTGGTGTGCATGAATTGGAAGTTCTTTAAAGGAAAAACTAAAGGCCTCATTAAAGTACCCCTCAGGAGATTTACTGGAGTTGTCCTAGGTAAAGACTTGAGAGTCAAGTGAAAATGCAGAATAGTGGAGATGTTAACACCTTCCATCTTACACAACAGTCAATACGTGATGGTCTTTGCTTGTTAATACATAAATATATTCAGCTGATTGATGGTTTGTGCATTTACAAGCACTAATCCCCTAAAATCCTGATGGGCATTGGGAGATCTTAGAATACATCATGTGAATGGGTTTGTATTTTGACCAGAGAGTCATGCATAATGGGATTTTGATCAGATTCCACCACATATTCGAAGCCTCTATATGGGGTTGGTCAGTGGTCACCGCTCACCCAAAAAATGGGGGGGGGGGGGGGGGGGGGTCTGCCAATTTCAAACCAACACGCTGGCGACCATTATAATTATCACTATCGCTCCTGTTTTTTCAGAACAACAGCAGACACACTCCCAACATCTCTCTAAGCACCACCATCAGAGGGAGTAGTAAGGTGTTGCCACTCGCGGACACCAGTAGACTTGTAAGGATGTCAGTGGACAAAACTCGAAATCTAGCCATTATACTGAGCTGTAACTTATATATGCTTGTGTGATTTATAAACATTTTGGAGCTGTGGAATGCCTATACCAAGTTTTTCTGTGTATGTCAAGGACTGTTTGTTGGACATGCAAAATGGCAGGGGGAGGGTCTGCCAATTTCAAACCAACACGTTGGCGACCATTATAATTATCACTATTGCTCCTGTTTTTTCAGAACAACAGCAGACACACTCCCAACATCTCTCTAAGCCCCACCATCAGAGGGAGTAGTAAGGTGTTGCCACTCGCGGACACCAGTAGACTTGTAAGGATGTCAGTGGACAAAACTCAAAATCTAGCCATTATACTGAGCTGTAACTTATATATGCTTGTGTGATTTATAAACATTTTGGCGCTGTGGAATGCCTATACCAAGTTTTTCTGTGTATGTGGCAGTTCACGAACAAAAGATAATTATGTGCAAGGCATGTGTTGCCAAGTCCTTGACAACAAATCAACTTGAAACTACGTTACAATCACTATTAATTGGATGACAAGGTATTTATGTACTTGTTCTTCTTACTTCTACTTTTAAATAGTTCTTTTCATCCCCTCTTCTTCTTCTTCTTATGAATTACTGCTGCAGCAATATCATGCACCTTACCATATCTACAATTCGAGGTCATGACATGCAAATGCATGACTTAAAATATGTTCATACATGTTGAGGCAATTCTCAAGAACTGATATTGCAGATCCTAGGCGTGGACTTATCAAGGATCGACCACATCACTTTGACGTCCTCGTATGCACATGCCATAACTTCGCCATGCAAATCCATCACGCGATCCTGCCCTGCAACAGATAACAATTCACTGTAAGTATTCCTCTTCTTTTTTATGAGCTTCAAGGAAGAGTGAACTCTCAGACGTTCTTATATGGGAGAAGGCTGAGAAAAGGGTATATGTACGTGCATAGGGAAGAAGGAAGCAAGATCCATGGGTTATGGTTGAAGCTACGACCCCTTATGTCTGGATGGACACATGGTGTAGGCTCCTTAGTCTCCTCAACTGAACTGACTCTAGTGTACCCCCATAGCGGAAGAAGATATAATTCTTACTTTTGTAGATGAAGTCAGGGAGACCCTTTTCTCAATTCCTCAATTCCTCTAATTGCCAAATCCCAAAGCCAGTACGCTCTATTTTTGTACTTTAAAAGGGTTCAAAGTTGGGCACCCATGTGATAGTTAATGTTCTAAGGTGCGCGTATCACATGTTCATCCAATATACATTACATCATCAAACCTTTATTTAGCTAAAGATGGTTTGTTCATGTCTAGGTTCCCAAAATTTGATAGATTTTTTTCATAACATAGTGGCAGATTGAAGAGGACCCGTTGATAGACCTTGTGATACCTGTTGCACTAAGATGCGCTTGGCGAATTGGTAATTTTCATATTGCTCACATTTTTATGTTGTGGAGTTCATTATATTTGTTTGAAAAATAAATAAAAGGAGCATAAGATTTTTACAACTTGTGCACGTACCTGTCAAGTTGGTATTTACTTGAAATTGGTATCAAATCTGGGAACAAGCTGAAATTTAACAAATCGAATCAGTAACGATCACATCTAAACATGAAGATATTAATATGAAAAAATAAGATCCGATTGCTAGAGATTCTTGATGCACAACATGTAAACATCAACAATAAACAAACAAAGACACAATATTTGAGTTCCCTATATGATTATCAAATTTAAATCTAGAAAGACACAATATTTGAGTTCCCTATATGATTATCAATTATGTGTATCACATAAAGAACCAGCATAAAACAATTCAACTCAAAGAGGAAGTTATATAGATAAAATTAAATAAAATATGCACAATATACGGAGCAATTTTGTGTATCACATAAAAAATCAACATAAAACAATTCTAACTCAAAAATGCATTATTGATTGTGAAAATTGAGAACAAATAATCGAAAACACTTTGGAGCATTATTCGACAAGAAAGCATCATAAGATAAAATGGAAACCTTAACTCGCTACACAATATGGGTTTGAGAACACAAAAAAATATTCGAACAAGAAATTAGGGTTTGAGGAAATGAGGGATTACCGATGAAGGAATTCTCAACGAGAATCCTTCCCGTTACTCCATCTAATGCTCTCAACAAGGCTTCCATCTCGTTACTCGAAACCGTCTCTCTTCTTTGTCGTCTAGAAGTATTGCGCTTGAAGCTGAAAACTCAACTCGACGAGAGAAAGAGCGAAAGAGCATAACAGAAGAATTGAGCTATAGAATGACGAACGAGAGAGAGTGTGTGTGGAAACCTATGTGCAAAGCCAAAGATTTGCCGAGTGAAAGAAATAAGGCGAAAATTTGTTTCGAACTCGGCTTATATAGGGCGCGACTTCGCGTAAAAGTTACATGCCGTGTTATCACGCGTGCGTTTCACGTAAAAATAAATTTAGCAACCCATTTTTCAGAAAAAGCCTATCGGAGAAACAACAAACATTCGATTGTCTATCAAATTTTTGTAAGATTTGCAAAGGAATATCAAGATGTGAAACGGTTGCTCGTGGAAAATGAAAAACGAGGATTTCTTGGAATGTTAGGGAGTATCGATTGCCCAACTGCTTAGAAATGTAGTTTTCAAAATTACAAACGTGATTCTTGAGGCGATTTTATCTCACGACTTGTGCATATGACATGTTTCTTTGGTATTAATGAATCATTCAATGACATCAATATCATCGAACGTTCAACTGTGTTTGATAGACTTCTCAAGGGTGAGGAACACCGCAATACAAGTCACTCTCAAAGGAAACGTCTATAACACAACTTATTTTTTCGTTGATTGTATCTATCCTAAACTTTTAACCATAGTGCAATGAATCTCACGAGAAATATAGTTTGTATGTTAAGCTCCAAGAAGTTAGATTGAAAGAATATTTGGGGTGTTACAAGCAAGAATATTTGGGGTATTACAAGCAAGAGGGGGCAATTATTCGTCAACCTGCCAGACTTGGAGCAAGAGACATACGCATGACATTATGCTCACGTGCATTATCTTGCACAACATGATTGTTGAACACGAGTGTTGAACATGAGCGTGGATCTTCACCTGATCATGATCGTTATATATCAAGCAATGGCCATTAGTTGAGCCTATCGTGATGTTGAATCGGAATCTCGATACGTTGAGTATATTTAGCGCTACTCTAGACTTCGAGATTTGAATATTCACTATCAATTGAACCTTTTCATATTTCATTGAATAATGATAAAGTTACAACTCCAAATTTTTGTTACATGTTACAACAATTACTGATTATTCATTCTCTTCATAATGTCTTCTTCATAGAGAAGACAATCATGCACGGTGTTGGTCATCGACACAATTTTCCAATTTCAAGTTCATTACTTGCATCTCGGTATTCACCATTTTATTGCGCCTCTGAATCTCCTCTGAACTCATGGTCCATGACGCTGCTGCACCCCCCGTGCCATAACTTCATTCATTTGAGAGATGATCCCAGCTCGTGTATTTGCTAGGTTCTCTTGTCTTTTTGCCATTGCCTTCGAATTCTTTCCAACTTTATGCACATTGTTACTAAACTGAATGTCGCGCTTCCTTTGTATTTTTTCCAGGAAGGCATACCGGTTCTTCATCACCAGCGACAAACTATACTTCTTCACTATCAGAATCTAGCCCCACAATACCAACCTCTTCGGTTGTCAAGTCGATCCCAGCAACCAAATGCAAACCTTTTGCCCCCACTACTGTAGAAGATGGAGTATTGGGTTTAGAAAACACCTTTTTGGCAGCTTTGGAAGTACTCCTTGAACTAGCAGTTGTGAACCTGTATCATGGTGATTTCACCAACTTTGGATAGACATCCAGGACTTGTGACCATAATTATATTAATGATATAATTAATAGACATCCAGGAATTGGTACTTGTGACCAATTTTGGATAGACATCTCATTTGCTAGTTACATTTGGATAATTATATTAATGATATATTAGTACAACTACTCAAAAGTACAGTAGAATGTATGACTAATCAATTATTAAGAACTTAACCGATCATGATGATTGGATCCACTAAGGTTCATCGTGTCAACTCTGGCGAGGAGGGTTGCCTACTTGCCCATTACCTTCTTCAAAGTTTAGAATCGATTCTACAAAGTTATGGATCTCTATGCCCGTATCGGTCTGGGAATGCACTGGTTGTAACAATCTACGACTTGCTCCCACAATGTTTTCCTCTCTCAATCTATACCGTCAACATGATCTTTCGATGTTCTTATAAATGAAGGACATAAAGTTGCATCTTCTTTGTAAGAAACATTTCTTCTTTCCTATTCATAGACGGTTCGTCATCGTTTACAATATGTGGTTTACCCTTGCCCTTTTATGGAATTTGGATTTGAGGATTTGGGCTTTCTCGATTTTTGACATAAGAACTATGGGTTTGAGAACTTTGGAAGAATGGATTTGGAACTTGGAGAGTTTGATTAAAGAAGGATTGGCCTTGTTGATTTTTTAGAGAAAATGGGTTGGGACAAAGGAATTTGGGAATAAAATAATTGTGGTTGTTGGAAATGAGATATAATAGTTGATTGTTGGTATGGAAGAGGTTGAAAATGTTGGAGCATATATTGAGATTGTTAAAAAGATTGGGGTCAGAATAAGATATGATGCCATGTTATGAGATTACGTTACGGGTTTGAAATTCGAAGTGATGAAGATTTTCTACTAAAAAATGGATTTGAAATTGGTGAGTCGGTATCGGTCTTATTTTCAAAAGAATTCCTAAGGTTTGATGGGGATGGAACCTAGGGATGGCAACGGGGTGGATTGGGACGGATTTGAGCAAATCCACCCCCGATCCGTCAGGAATAACGGATCCCCCAATCCGCCCTGCCAATCCGTTTACAATTTTAATTAAAAATCGTAACATCCCCGTGCGGATTAGCGGATATCCGCTCCGCCCCGCCAATCCGTTTACGGTTTGCTTCATTCATTACATCAGTAATACAAAATTATAACAAAAAATTACAAAGAATCCATACAAAAATTATAACAAAAACCATACAAAAAAATAAAAATAAAAATTCGATATCTGATATCAAATTTTAGATCTAAGAGTCTCAGATATGAGATATTAGAACACAGATCTTTGATTTCAGATCTGAGATCTGAGATCTGTTTCTTGCAACTAGGGAAAGGCGGGGAAGGGAAGCGGTTGGGATGAGTGTTGTTCTTTCGAAAAGAGAGATGGAGAAGAGACAGAGATGACTACGATGGAGACGACCCTTCGAGTGTCCGTGAGAAGGAGACGAAGGACCGACCTACCCTTCGGCCTTCGCCTTCTCGCTGTGAGAGAGAAGAAGCGTGGTTGTCCCTCCGCCTTCGCTGAGAGAGAAAAAGCCTCCGCCTTCGCTATGAGAGAGAAGAAGGGGGCTCCGCCTTCGCTGTGAGATAGAAGAAGGGACGAGTATCCGACTTCATTGTGAGAATGAGACTGGAGACGAGAGAAGAAGGGACGAGATTGACTTTACTGTATGTGAGAGATCTAGGGTTTAATCTTTTATATATGGGAAGGGTATTTTTGTAAATTTATCGAATAAACTGATATCCATGGGGCGAATATGGCCAAATCCGTATCCGCCCCGATTAATAAACGGATACAGATTGGAAATTCGTATCCGCCCCAAGATCCAGGGACCCTTTACCAAATCCGCCCCAAATGGGGCGAGTGGAGCGGATATCCATGAAAATCTGCCCCACTGCCATCCCTAATGGAACCGTCACCCACCCCACATTCAAATTAGGGATGCAAGATATATTATCCATGAGAAATATATTTCAAAAAACAAATATATAATGCAAGGAATAAGAAGATAAACTAATACATAATTACAAATATTTGGAGGTTATAATAAAATAAGTTTTGAAAATGTAGAGCTAAAAATTATACTATTGCTCAAAGAATATAAACTAGTGGTATGCTAAATTTAAATTATTTGCTATGCTTGAAAGAAGGAAATTGAAACTAATGCTTTAAAAAAATTGAATTTTCTCTAAATTGGAGAAGAAGAGATGGATGTGTTGTGAAGAATTTGTGTAGCAACCACCCACAAAATATGGCCGTTTAGGAAAAATTAAGGGAGCTCTGACATAAATATGGTTGTTCTGACCAATCATAGCAATCAATCTCACAACGCTATATGCCACACTGGAGCTCTGCGCTCTTAGCACGAGCGTAGTATCAGAAAATGTTACATATTAGTTGTGCATTTGACTGTGAACGCTATATCCTCTTGATTTGTTACAAAATTTGTGGTTAATATTTTCTTAGGAGGAGATTTAAGTTCTTTTGGCCGAAAATTGAATCATCTTCAACCTCAAGATGGATATCTTTTTCCCACTTCCTCTCATGTTTCTTCATCATTTTTGAAAATTTCCCATGACTATTTTTTTCTAAAAATCAAACACACCCTTAGGTTCATCACCTTTATGTTCATTAGGCATAGCCAACGGAAAAATAAGAAAAAAAACCCAGAGATGATGCCTATTACAACTTGATGAATCAAAAAATAAGTAACAACAATCACCCAGCCTTGATTTACAAGTAACAACAATCACCCAACCTCGATTTACTAGCTGTAGGCAAGTGGAGTTGAGAAATCTAATGCTTCATCCCAAGTGTTCCATCCCTCAAGTTGTTAGCTTGTGCTTTGCTGATGATTTTATGGTGACTATTTGCGGGGGGACGGTACAGAAGAAGCAAGAAGTCGGAGCACTCACTACAATATACTGACAGTGGAAAAGTGCCATATGCTTTCCCAAAAGCAAGTCTACTACTGAATATGAAATCGACTTGGAACGGAAATGCCACCCCTATACGAGAGTGAAACCGCAGCTAGCTAGCCAAAACCAAATCGTAGGAGCAAACAAGCAACGGTTGTACTAAATTACATAGATATCAAGTACTTTTCTTCTTGAAACAATAACTCTTGGTTGCTTCAACCAGTACACAATATGTTTGAAAAACACAGAGATAAATAAAGACAATGAAATATCGCAAGTAATGTAACATCAAAGATACAGAGATCTACTTAGCACTAAGAAACATGCACTCAATAGGTTAAGAACCGTCAACAGATAATTTTCCAAGATGAATTTAGAGAATAAATTTGGATTGGGTAAGAAAAGTCGTCATTTATTATGATAAATGGAGTAAACGAGATCTAACAACAACCTCTAGTTTCATCTAAATAAAAATTAAGCCAAACATCACTATCTAAATAAAAAATTAAGCCAAACATCACTTTGCTATCTAAATTAAACCTTTTTAGGGTACAATCTGAACAGAGAAGGATTTGACTGAACAAAATGACTTATTTTGACCTCTTACCTCTAATTATGTATTTATTATGACAAATAGAATAAATTAGATCTAACAACAACCTCTAGTTTCATTTAAATGAAAGACTAAGCCAAACTTCACTTTGTTTCGAAGTTATTTTTTTTATGAGATAACCAATTAATTTTGCCGTCATTTTAATAACTAATGTCACAAATAAGTATAGTCAAATTGATCCCAGTATAAAGCTTTAAGTTTTCTTAACTTTTTAAAAAATTAAAATTTTGGCTTAATAGAAAGGCTTTGAACCACAATTTTGAATGATTTGGACAGTTTTTTATTCTTTTAATTTATTATTCATGTGAACCTTTGAATTCTTTCACCCATTCCATTAACTAAGGTCACAATAAACTTGTAAGCTGAAAATGAACCTAATCCAAGTCCTTGCAACTCATACATGGTCTCCTTATCTCACATGATGGCACAACCTGATACATAGTTACTAATATTTCTCAGAAGAGTAGCAAGTTAATTAAGATATGTATGCCAATATACAATGAGAAAAAATGTGAGTTTCAACAATTTAAACATGCTCCATGGCAATATTTGGTATAAGACGATGCAAAAAGTTCCAGACTGAAAAAATGGGGTGTTACCAATCAAGATTCTCGCTTACGCTTTCTTGTTACTATATCTCAACTTCTCCATCTCCACGTTCGCCTGCTTTTCTCACCGTCAACCAAAAACTCAATGATAGAGACAGGGCAAGCGAAAAAAATAATGAGCAGAGTATCCTCCAACCCTGAATGCAAGCTCACCATCTTGTACCAACCCAAAATTTAGAATCCACAGACTAATTGAATTTAACGTATTTTATGATTAAACCACAACTTAGCATGCTAATCTGCGAAGGTGAAGCAAGCAAGGTTTCTATTTGTGCTCAGATTGAGGTTTTGAACAGTCAAATCAGACCAATGTACATGAGATAGAAGTCAAGCAAGCAATAAAATTAATTGTTTAGCAACCAAGCATATGCTACTCAATGTTACATTATTATTAGACAAGTGCAATGAAATGTGTTGTTGCAAACTCTAGACCAACACAGTTTATTTTTTCTTGTAATTTTCTCTACAGGTATGCGGTTGATGTTTATAGGTGTAATGGTCAAACGTGGATACTATTTTTGGTTGTTCAATTATCATATATGTGAAAAGCTTGGTTTAATAGTATATATGCAATAGATAGAGATCACAACATGCAATTAATTTGACCAGTCCAAACATATGAAAATTTTCCTAACTCAAAGGCACAAGTATTTAAAAAGTAGTAATAACAAATAAGCTAACACGAAATGCCATCAGGAATATTCACACATTGGAATAGAAATCTTTGGCTGCCGAGCATTTAACGAATAAATTGTAGCAACATGCCATATGAATATCAATATGACGTCTCAATAGTAAGTCTTTCAACAAATCGGGCTGAACTAAGAATTAGTTCTAGATTTTCATGTCCAATTCATTTGCTCACTCTATTCGAACTCTAGGCTCATCAGACTACCAATTTGCACAACATATACATTTAGGTATGCAAACTACTATCACAGAACATAAACAGGAAGAACAAGAAATTTATTCAATATAGAAGTGAGAATATCATACTAAGCAAAGCTTCTCATAATCAGTGAAGTTAATTACAGGGAAATGCAAAGAAATGAAGATGCTTGCATACCTCACTTTATTGCATTTTGTAGCCCTTCTACTAGTTGTTTTAAATTTGTGCAGCAATCAAAGTACTACTTTCCTCAGGATCAAGTGCCAGTTAGTGTTTCCTTACTTCAACTAATGTTCTAAAAGACACATTAAACTCACTTCTGCAAAAGAGTGAAATATTGCATTCATGTACATTTAGCCATTTAAAGATGAAAAAAAAGGATAAAATATATATACAATAAGAAGGTCGATAAGCATCCAAGATACTAAGATGAATTCAGAGAGTAGTTTTGGGCGGTGTAAAGCTACGTGGTCCATATTGCTCATGCATGCCAGAGTCTAGTACAAATGACTTGCTCATGATTTCATTAGTCCATCACATGACATGAAGCTAAAGATAAGTAATGACAATCACCCAACCTCAATTTACCTACTATTAGTTGTACTAAATTACATCCCCATTTCTACGGTGCCTGGTACCACCAGACACAATACCAGGCACTGTAGAAGAGTTCAAATTACATAGATATCAAGTACTTTTCTTCTTGAAACAATAAGGCTTGGTTACTTCAACCAGTACACTGTGTTTGAAAAACACATAGATAAATAAAGATAGTGAAATGTTGCAATTAATGTAACATAGAGATCTACTTGACACTAAGTAACATGCACTCAGAAGGTTAAGAACCTTCAAGAGATATTTTTCCAAGATGACTTTAGAGAATAAATTTGGTCTGGGTAAGCAAAGTTGTCCATATTAGGGTCCTTGTAAGCTGAAAATCAGCCTAATTCAAGTCCTTGCAACTCATACATGGTTTCCTTATCTCACATGATGATACAACCTGATGGTGTTTCTGAAACATAGTTACTAATATTTCTCAGAAGTGTAGCAAGTTAATTAAGATATGTATGTCATACACAATGAGAACACCAAATATGAGTTTCAACATGCTCCTTGGCAATATCTGGTATAAATGACGATGCAAAAAGTTCCAGATTGAAAAATTGGGTGTTACCAATCAGATACTCGCTTACGCCTTCTTGTTACTCTATCTCAACTTATCCATCTCCACAAACGCTTGTTCGCCTGCTTTTCTTACCTTGAACCAAAAACTCAATGAAAGAAAGAGAGTTACCTTCTATACTGTTAAAACGGATAACAAACTCATAACAATCCAGGAGCGTTATAAGTTATAACGTTATATAATGTGATATAACGGAATATTTTGTTAAATATATTTTTAATACCCACAACTTATTGATGTATTAGAGCATCTCCAATAGATCCCCTAAACCATTTCCTATTTTGACTTCACATTCAACTTCCCCATAAATTTAAGGGCAACCATCCATCCCCTAAAATTTGAAATATCATTAAAATATTTCAAATCTTTAATTTCTAAATTAAAAACGAAATAAAAACTCAAAACAAAAGGAATTGGAAGATGAAAAAGTGTAAGATATATTTAAATAATGATGAAACATTAAAATAAAGAATGTGATTGGAGTGATAAAGAAATACGGGGACCCCTAAATTTAGCTTTTGGTTAAAATGAGGGATGATTGATCCCCCCATTTTAACTTTTACCATTGGAGATGCTCTTATAAAGTCTAAAAAGTAAATCAAGTTCATAAATTAAATTCAAAAACATCAAAACATTAATAATAAAAAATTCCCATTGTACAAGAGGGCGATTGCAATAAAGAATGTGATCGACATTTCGTCTTTTTCCCTTATTCTCTTGTTCTATGTCGATCGGCAAGCTCTAGTAATTTGATTGAGAATAATATGATTAAATTTTTTTTATATATTAGAACAAAAAGTTAAAACGACATTATTGAAAAAAAAAACGTTATCTCAATAACGACATCATATCGAAGCTGTGATAAAAAAACATGATTATCTCATAACGTACTAGCTTACCACCGTTAAGAGTTATATCGGAGTTATAACGTTATTTTAACTACACAAATTGCCTTGAGCACAAAACTCTATGAGAGACACAGCAAGCAAAAATAAAGTAAATGAACAGCGCATCTTCCAACCCTGAATGTAAGCTCGCCATCTCGGACCAACTCGAAGACTCAAAATTTAAAATCCAGCCTATTGAATTTAATGTTTTTTATGATTAAACCACAACTTAGCATGCTCTCACCTGATTTCTATTGCTATAGAAGTATTGAAAACTGAAGAATCTTTAACTTACACATAGATGAAAAAATCATTTTAAAACGTTAATCAAGATGTGGAACGATTGCTCGTGGAAAATGAAAAACGATGATTTCTTGGAATGTTAGGGAGCATCGATTGCCCAACTGCTTAGAAATGTAGTTTTCAAAATTACAAACATGATTCTTGAGGCGATTTCATCTCATGGCTTGTGCATATGATGTGTTTCTTTGGTATTAATGAATCATTCCATGACATCAATAATATCTAATGTTCAACTATGTTTGATAGACTTCTTAGGGGTGAGGGGCACTGCAATATAAGTCGTTCTCAAGGGAAATGTCTATAACACAACTTATTTTTTCGTTGATTGTATTTATCCTAACTTTTAACCACAGTGCAATTAATGTCACCCCTGTCAACGAGAAATATAGTTTCTATGTTAAGCTCCAAGGAGTTAGATTAAAAAAATATTTTGGGCATTACAAGCAAGAGGAGGCAATTATTTGTCAACCTGCCAGACTTGGAGCAAGAGATATATGCATGACATTATGCTCACGTGCATTATCCTGCACAACACGATTGTTGAACACGAGTGTTGAACATGAGCGTGGATCTTCACCTGATCACGATCGTTATATATCGAGCAACGACCCTTAGCTGAGCCTACCATGATGTTGAACCAAAATCTCAATACACTGAGTATATTTAACGATATTCCAGACTTCAAGATTCTAATATTCACTATCAATTGAAACATGATCGTGTTCAACACATTTGGGATAACTTTGCTAACCAATGACTTTAGCAATTTGAGAGATTGGTATTTGTTGGTTATTTTAATTATCATGCTTTGTTTTTAATTTCGTGAACTGTATGGTCTATAGTATTTTTAATTGATGTTTGTTTTATTTCAATATAATTTTGTTTATTTTATATCCATCGAATGCATAAAACTTTAACCAATTAAAGACCTTTTCATATTTCATTGAATAATGATAAAGTTACAACTCCAATTTTTTTTTTGTCCGAATAAGTTGCCTACTCTACCACTATCCTTTTAATTTGTTACAAAATTTGTGAAAAATATTTTTCGAGGAGAGCCAAGTTTTTTGGACCGGAAATGGAATCATCTTCAACCTCAAGATGGAGAATTTTTTTCCCACTTCCTCTCCCGTTTCTTCATCATTTTTGAAAATTTCCCATGACTAATTTTTTTTCTAAAAATCAAACACACCCTTAGGTTCATCACCTTTATGTTCATTAGGCACAGCCAACAGAAAAAGAAGAAAAAACCCCAGAGATGATGCTTATTACAACTTAATGAATCAAATAATAAGTAACAACAATCACCCAACCTCGATTTACTTGCTGTAGGCAAGTGGAGTTGAGAAATCTAATGCTTCATCCCAAGTGTTCCATCCCTCAAGTTGTTAGCTTGTGCTTTGCTAATGATTTTATGGTGACTATTTGCACGCATGCACGGGGATGAGCACTCACTACACTATACTGACAGTGGAAAAGTGTCATCTCTATCACCTTCTTTTGCCAAGGATCTTGTCACCGGGCGATTTGCAGAATAGTTCAACTCGACAAAGAGATGCTGAAACCTTGAATCTCATTAAGAGGGTGCTTCAACATCTAGTTTAATAATAAAACTCAGCTTGCTTTCTTATTCATTATCATGTCCTTTAAATAGGACAAATTTATTACAAATAGAAACCTAAAATTAAGCAATTACCTAATCTAGGAAACAATTCCCAACAAATCTAAACAACTTAAAGCAACTGCCTAATCTAGGAGACAAGTCACCAACAAAATCAGACAACTAAAAAATAACGCAACATTTAAATAGATACTACAGCTCGAATTTGATGGAATTTTTATTAATCTAAATTAATAATCTAATAAACCCTACTTGTAATACAGCAAGTGCACGACTGTTTAACTAATAGACAGTAACAAATACAGGTCAATCTCACAAGGAATGACTAGACAGTCGAATTCTAAGACTTATTTAAACTAATTTAGAGTTGGAGTTACAACAAGTGTAAATTATTAAATTAAGATAATGAAATTGAACACTTAAAAATTAAACTGATAAAATAATATGAGAGTAGACCGAGACATTAAATCAACCACAAGTTATTCGAAATTTTTGTAATCTAAATTATTATTTTCAAGAATCAACACGACTAACCTAAAGATTAATCTAAGTTTGCAAATAATTTCAGCAAAGGTATAAACCCCTAGCATTGCATGTCTTCTTACGACACACAATCACATGTTTATTTTAACTAATTCTAAACCCCTACCATCGCATGTCTTCTTACGGCACACAAAATCACAGATTCAGATTAATTGATTAAAGTAGACTTTGAATATTAATAAAAAAACTTTTAGCTACCAGCTAGTCTAGATAATTATTTCGGATATAATCGGTGAAAGCAAATTATTGAAATTCAAAAATCAACTGTGTTTAACATTAAAAAAAATATAGAAAACAATAAATTTAGATACGACAAACTCTAAGAAATTCTGTGATTTCATCTTCGCCTCGGTGCGGGGTCTAGAAGATCATGGTCGATGATGTCACAACACAGATATAGGTGAAATCTATCTCAGCACAAACACGCATCCCGAAAAATAGCTGCAAATGCACAGTGGTGAGATGAAATCACCTAAAAATAATAACAGGTAATAATATTCAATGTTGATGATTCATTAATACCAACAGTTAGTGTGGATGAAATAATAACAGGTAAAGTATCATCAGAACCTAAAAACTTATACTTGAGGGTGTCAGGTAATGGCTTAAGGTCAAGCTTGAGTGGCTTCTCAACTGAGGGTATCAGGTAATGGTTTACCAGTACACAATATGTTTGAAAAACACAGATAAATAAAGACAGTGAAATGTCGCAGGTAATGTAACATCAGAGATTTAGAGATCTACTTAACACTATGAAACATGCACTCAGATTGTTAAGAACCTTCAAGAGATAATTTTCCAAGATGAATTTAGAGAATAAATTTGGATTGGGTAGGCAAAGTTGTCATTTATTATGATAAACGGAGTAAACGAGATCTAACAACAACCTCTAATTTCATCTAAATAAAAAATAAAGCCAAACATCACTTTGCTATCTAAACAGAACTTTTTTAGGATACAATCTGAACATTGAAGAATTTGATTGAACAAAATGACTTATTTTGGTCTCTAACCTCTAATTATGTAATTATAATACAAATGGAGTAAATTAGATCCAACAACCTCTAATTTCATTTAAATGAAAGATTAAGTCAAATTTCACTTTGTTTCAAAGTTATTTTTGTTTATGAGATAACCAATTAATTTTGCTATCATTTTAATAACTAATGTCACAAATAAGTATAGACAAATTGATCCTAGTATAAAGCTTTAAGTTTTCTTAATTTTTTAAAATATTAAAATTTTGGCCTAATAGAAAGGCTTTAAAATACAATTTTTAACTATTTGGATAATTTTTTATTCTTTTAATTTATTATTCATGTGATAACCTTTGAATTCTTTCAACCATTCCATTAACTAAGGTCACAATAAACTTGTAAGCTGAAAATGAACCTAATCCAAGTCCTTGCAACTCATACATGGTCTCCTTATCTCACATGACAAGATTCCTATTACAACTTCAAGTACTTTTCTTCTTATTAACAATAAGGCCTGGTTACTTCAACCAGTACACAATATGTTTGAAAAGCACATAGATAAATAAAGACAGTGAAATGTTGCAGTTAATGTAGCATCAGAGATTTAGAGATCTACTTGACACTAAGTAACATGCACTCAGAAGGTTAAGAACTTTCAAGAGATAATTTTCCAAGATGAATTTAGAGAATAAATTTGGACTGGGTAAGCAAAGTCGTCCATATTAGAGTCCTTGTAAGCTGAAAATGAGCCTAATCCAAGTCCATGTAACTCATACATGGTTTCCTTATCTCACATGATGGCACAACCTGATAGTGTTTCTTAAACATAGTTACTAATATTTCTCAGAAGTGTAGCAAGTTAATTAAGATATGCATGTCATATACAATGAGAACACCAAATATGAGTTTCAACAATTTCAACATGCTCCTTGGCAATATCTGGTATAAATGATGATGCAAAAAGTTCCAGAATGAAAAAATGGGGTGTTACCAATTAGATTTCTCGCTTATGCCTTCTTGTTACTCTATCTCAACTTCTCCATCTGCACAAACATTTGTTCGCCTTCTTTTCTCATCTTCAACCAAAAACTCAATGAGAGCAAGAAAAAAAAAATAATGAACAGAGTATCCTCCAACCCTGAATGTAAGCTGACCAATCTAGTACCAACTCGAAGACTCAAAATATAGAATCCACATACTAAATGAATTTAACGTAATTTATGATTAAACCACAACTTAGCATGCTAGTCTGCGAAGGTGAAGCAAAGCAAGGTTTCTGCTTGTGCTCAGATTGAGCTTTAGAACAGTCAAATCAGATCAATGTTCATGAGATAGAAGTCAAGCAAGCAATAACATTAATTGTTTAGCAACCAAGCATATGCTAGTCAATGTTACATTATTATTATTAGACAAGTGCAAGGAAATGTGTTGTTGCAAACTCTAGACCAACACAGTTTATTTTTTCTTGTAATTTTCTCTACAGGTATGCGGTTGATGTTTATAGGTGTAATGGTCAAACGACGATACTATTTTTGGTTGTTCAATTATCATATATGTGAAAAACTTGGTTTGAAAGTACATATTCAATAGATAGAGATCACAACATGCAATTAATTTGACCGGTCCAAACATATGAAAATTTTCCTAACTCAAAAGGCACAAGTATTTAAAAAGTAATAATAACAAATAAGCTAAAACGAAAAGCCATCAGGAGAATTCACACATTGGAATAGAAATCTTTGGCTGCCAAGCTCATTTAACGAATAAATTGTAGCAACATGCCATATGAATATCAACAGTAAGTCTTCCAGCAAATCGGGCTGAACTAAGCAATAGTTCTAGATTTTCATGTCCAATTTATTTGCCCACTCTATTCGAACTCTAGGCTCATCAGACTACTAATTTGCACAACATATACATTAGGTATGCAAACTACTATCACAGAACATAAACAGGAAGAACAAGAAATTTATTCAATATAGAAGTGAGAATATCATACTAAGCAAAGCTTCTCACAATCAGTCAAGTTGATTACAGGGAAATGCAAAGAAATGAAGATGCCTGCATACCTCACTTTACTGCATTTTGTAGCCCTTCTGCTAGTTGTTTTAAATTTGTGCAGCAATCAAAGTATTGTTTTCCTCAGGATCAAGTGCCAGTTAGTGTTCCCTTACTTCAACTAATGTTCTAAAAAACACATTTAAAAAAACAAATTAAACTCACTTCTGCAAAAGAGTGAAATATTGCATTCATGTACATTAGCTATTTAAAGATGAAAAAAAAAGGATACAATATACACTCTGAAGGTCGATAAGCATCCAAGACACTAAGATGAATTCAGAAAGTAGTTTTGGGCGGTTGTAAAGCTAAGTGGTCCATATTGCTCATGCATGACAGAGTCTAGTACAAAGACTTGCTCATGATTTCATCAGTCCATCACATGTGCCAATTTAATTAGGGTCCTTGAACGAAAATATCATTTGGCATGATGACGCACCCAGATACAAGTCTCTGGGTGAACACACATCTCTTTATTGCATTGAAGCCATTGTTGACTCATGCATAAATAGAAAGACTGACATGATAAGAATTCACAAAATGTCTAAATAGTCTTGAATGATACACTGCAAGTTTCAAGATATGTATCTCCTATCTCCTAGCATGATAACATTAATATGACTTTCAATTTCAACAAGTTCAATATCTCATAATATCCTGAAAATTTGCCAAAAGTGATACGGAAGAGGAAGGAAAAAAGAAGAGAGAATGAAGAAAATGCAATTTACGATAATCACTATCCTCTTGATTTGTTATAAAATTTGTGGAAAATATTTTCTTGGGCGGGGAGCTAATTTTTCCTTTTTTTTTTGTGCCGGAAATGAAGTTATCTTCAACCTCAAGATAGAGAAGTTTTTTCCCACTTCCTCTCCTATTTCTTCATTATTTTTAAAATATCCCCATGACAAGATGCCTATTACAACTTAGTGAAGCTAAATATACGTAATAACAATCACCCAGCCTCGATTTACCTACTATTAGTTGTACTAAATTACATAGATATCAAGTACTTTTCTTCTTATTAACAATAAGGCCTGGTTACTTCTGAGATTTCGAGATCTACTTGACACTAAGTAACATGCACTCAGAAGGTTAAGAACCTTCAAGAGATAATTTTCCAAGATGAATTTAGAGAATAAATTTGGACTGGGTAAGCAAAGTCGTCCATATTAGGGTCCCTATAAGCTGAAAATGAGCCTAATCCAAGTCCTTGCAACTCATACATGGTTTCCTTATCTCACATGATGGCACAACCTGTTAGTGTTTCTTAAACATAGTTACTAATATTTCTCAGAAGTGTAGCAAGTTAATTAAGATATGCATGTCAAATAACATGAGTTTCAACAATTTCAACATGCTCCTTGGCAATATCTGGTATAAATGACGATGCAAAAGGTTCCAGAATGAAAAAATGGGGTGTTACCAATCAGATTCTCGCTTACGCCTTTTTGTTACTCTATCTCAATTTCTCCGTCTCCACAAACGCTTGTTCGCCTGCTTTTCTTACCTTGAACCAAAAAACTCAATGAAAGAGACAGAGCAAGCAAAAAATAAATAAATGAGCAGCGTATCCTCCAACCTTGAATGTAAGTTCGCCATCTCGTACCAACTCGAAGACTCAAAATTTATAATCCAGAGACTAATTGAATTTAATGTATTTTATAATTAAACCACAACTTAGCATGCTCTCGCCTGATTTCTACTGCTATTAACATTCTTAGATTCCAAAGCATGCATATGTTTTCTGATCGACTCAAACATAAAATCAAAGATAAAAGACAATCAAAGCTAAAAGTCTCAATCCATAACATATAACTTATTCCAAATAGACAGTATTTATGCTACTGGAATACTAATTGAAGCCAGAGCTGATTCTGAACCACACAACTGAGCCCAAAACCAAATCAGATTTCAACGGAAATCCAAAGGTAGAGCTAAGTGACCTAATCCAAAACCAAATTTCAGATACCCAAAAATTACAAAAATTAGTCTAAGCCAGGGCAATTTACGCTATAATCCACAAGAATGTTAGAATCCCAAAAGAACGTATTTCAAGATATTTTTACAAGTTTTATAATCTTTAAAACCGACGTCAATGTATAAGAACAAGAGTTAGGTGAGATTGAATTAATCAGTTCATGACAAATTTTCAGAGCAATCCAACTGAGCACTAAACCAAAGTCATAGCTAAAGCCCAAATAGTATAAGGTCCCAATCAGTATCAGTGCTAAGCAATTCAATTCAGCATAACTACTGTGAAAATACAAAAGTGTGACACATGCTGTAATTGATTTTCCTACCACAATAAGCTTTCTGAATGCATTTTCACGGCTACAATACTAAACTAAAAGAACATGTTAATCAAATCAAACCAAAATCAGACTTTAAAAGTACAGATAACAGCACTTGCTAGAATTTGCAATAATTGAATTCTCAAGGTTAAAAAGAGGCGTGTAAGACTTGAAAACAATAAACTTACAAAGCGCAAGGTAACCATTTACACTTCAACAGCTGTGTGCTCCAGTGGAATGAAACACCTTGGAGAAGATTTAAGCATGCACAAGTGAAAGGTCAGTGTATCTCAAACATGCACACAAAAGTATAGACATTGGTATGTATAATCTACTAAAAACAATTGTATGGAATTTATGCCTCGGAATTAGTTCATGGATCACAACCATCAACATGAACCAGAAGTAAAATATCATAAACCCCTGAAGACGTCACTTTGCTGCATGTTGTAGCCCTTCTGATAGTTGTTTGATATTTGTGCAGCAATCAAAGTACAACTTTCCTCTTGGGGATCAAGTGCCAGATCAGTGCTGCCTTACTTCCACTAATGTTCTAAAAAACAGATTTAACTCAGTTCTGCAAAAGTGTGAATTATTGCAGTTCATGTAACATTAATCATTTAAAGATGAAAAAACAGATAACACATACACTCAGAAGGTCGATTAGCATCAAAGATATTAAGATGACTTCAGACTAGTTTTGGGCTGTATAAAGCTAAATGGTCCACACCAGCCATTTAAAGATGAAAAAAAACAGATAACGCATACACTCAGAAGGTCGATTAGCATCAAAGATATAAAATGAATTCAGACTAGTTTTGGGCTATATAAAGCGAAGTGGTCCACATTGCTCATGCATGCCACATTTCTACAAATGAATTACTCATGATTTCCTTAGTGCATCATATGAGCGAATTTAATTATGGCCCTTGAAAGAAAATATAATGTTTCACGACACACTAAAACACACTGGGTAAACACAGATCTATTTATTGCACTGAAGCCATCATTAACTCATGCATAAATAGACAGACTGACATGATACGAATTCGCAAAACGCTTTGATAGTTGGGAATAATTCTTAGAAAACCACAAGTTTCAAGATGTGCATCTCCTAGCATTATAACATCAATATGACTTTCAATTTAAACAAGCTCAATATCTCATAATATCCTAACAAAATTAGCCAAAAGTGTTGAGGGAGAGGAAGGAAAGAAGAAGATGCAATTTGTTAAAAAGACCATTTCATAAACAAAAATAAATCAAACTCGAAGAAAATTAGAAAAGCATCAGATAATAAACGGAGTTGTAGTCTACCCAGAAATTCTGTGTGTAGGATAAGATAACTACATCATTTGCCATTCCTTCTCAAATAAGAATCCACCAATTGTGCAATCTAAAAGCCAGAGCAAACTAAATCAAATAAAAAAAAAAGCAACATTATCAGTAATCAATTAAACGAAGCAATTAAGAGAATGATAAATTGGCAATCAGATAATAAGCGATGGTAGTCAACACAGAGATTCAGTGTATAGGATATGACTGTTTCACATCATTTCCCCATTCGTTCAATCTAAAAACAGCACAAATTGATTGAGAGTTCCGGATACACGCCATTATATCTCTTCAACCTTAAAAATAAAGGACGCGAGAAGAGGGTGATGCAATGAACTGAACGAAACCCAAATTCTTTAAATCCAAAAACTAATGGCATACAATCTAGTTAAAAAGAGGGGTGTGGTAGTTGAAAACAAATGAGCAATGGACTTCCAAAGCAAGGTAACCATTTTCACTTCAACACACATATGTTCCAACAAAATGAAACGGCCACACTAAGCTTCACTTTGGAGCAGATTTCAAGTATGCACATGGTTAGCGTATCCCAAATATGCATGCAGAGGTTACCTGCATGGAATTCGGGATAGTACCCATCTGATTCTTGCACAGGACTGAATATTAGAGGTAAAAAAAAAAAACATTCGAGTTTAATTGTATGGAATTCAGGGGTAGAATCTGTATGATTATTGCAGAATACTGAAATTTTAATAATAAAATAAATAAACAAATAAAACCTTCAAGTGTAGTAACCATATATTCTCACAGACAATTGAATAAGAGAATCAAAATATGGATAAAAATCAAAGAACCCAAAATTGCAGTTTAATTGTATGGAACCCCACTCAATTCAAGCATGAAGTTAAACAGATAAATGACCTAATACGGGTATGCACTTATAGACCAACTCTAGGCATCATTAACACGTAAAATAATTCAATTCCCAGGTCTTCATTGAAAAACCCAATTTTTTTGGGTCGAGATGTTAAAAAACAAAGCCATTCAACGGTAACTATCACATGATTCTGCGAGGATTGCATATTTGAATCAAAATATGGAACTCAATGAATTCAAGAATTAAGTTAAACAGATAATAAGACCATCAAATATGCGAATATAGAGTGATTTTGTGTTAAAATAGTATCTATGATTCTTGCGACGATTGAAAATTGAATCAAATATGGTTTTTAAGAGGGAAAAGTAACACACAATAAACTGTATGGAATTTAGGGTAGTATTCATATAATTCTTGCAGACGATTGAATATTAGAATGCATATAATTCTTGCATACAATTGAATATTTGAGTTTACAAAAAAAAATTAAATTTTAAAAGTAAAAATACATAAAATAAAATAAAAAAGTCCGGAGACATAACCATATGATTCACACAGAGTGGATAGTTTAATAAAATTATGTTTAGAAAATACCATTCCAGTTCAACTGTATAATACTCGATCAATTCAAGCATAAAGTTAAACAGATAAAATACCATCCAAATATGAGCAATATAGAGCAATTATGTGTATCAAACAAAGAACCAACATAAAACAATTCAACTCAATATGCCATTAAGTGAAAATGTTTAAAAAAACTAAGGCTCAGATTTAAAAAAAAAAAAAATATATATTAATTATATATATATATATTGAAAAATAGTTTCCAACTATCCATAATGGTTATTGTAGACGATTGAAACATTTGAATCGAATATGGTTTTAAAGAGAAAAAAATTTTAACTGTATGGATTTCAAGGTAGTATTCATTATAATTCTTGCAGATGATTGAATATAAAAACAACCATTCGAGTTCAATTGAATAGAATTCATGGTAGAATCGATATGTCTCTTGGGAAGACTGATTAGAAAAACCGTTAAAGTACAGTAACCAAATGATTCACCGGCAGACGATTGGATAACTGAATCAAAAATATGGTTAAAGGCTGAAGTCATAAATATGGTTAAATTGAACATCAAGGAAAACAATTTGCAATTTGATTGTAATGGAACCAACTCAATTCAAGAATGAGGGAAACAGGATAAATGCTTAATATCGGATCGGTGAGGGCATCAAGTATGTACTTATAGACGTGGTTTCTAGGCATCAATTATAACACCCTAAATAATCAATTCCAATGAGTTTCATTGAACAAACCATTCCAGTTCAAATTGCTATAAAACTTCAAATCCAATTCACAGTATTAAGTTAAATAGATAAATTAAATAAAATATGCACAATATACAGAGCAATTATGTGTTATCACATAAAAAACCAACATAAAACAATTCAACGCTCAAAAATGCGTTTAATGTTAACAAACAAGCTCATGATTTAAACAAAAAATAGTATCCATATGATCTTGCATATGATTGAATATTTGAATCGAATATGGTTTTTTAAGAGAAAAAAATTCAACTATATGGATTTCAAGGTAGTATTCATATAATTCTTGCAGATGCTTGAATACAAAAACCACCATTCGAGTTCAATTGTATAAAATTCATGGTAGAATCCATATGTTTCTTGGAGACGATTGGAAAACCGTTCAAGGGCAATAACTATATGATTCACGCGGACGATTGGATAACTGAGTCAAAATATGGTTAAAAATCAAAGAACCCAAAATTGCAGTTCGACTGTAAAGAACCAACTCAATTCAAGCATGAAGTTAAACAGATAAATGACCTAATACAGATGGTAGAGGACATCAAATATGCACTACTATACTGACTCTAGGCATCATTAACACGTAAAATAATTCAATTCCCAGGTCTTCATTGAAAAACCCAATTTTTTCGATCGAGATTTTTAAAAAAAAAAAAAAGTCATTCAAGGGCAATCATATGATTCTGCAGAGGATTGAACATATGATTCAAGCAGACAATTGAACATTTGATTCTGCAGAGGATTAAATATTTGATTCAAAATATAGAATTTTAAAAAACAACACTACTCTAGTTCAACTGTAAGGAACTCAATGAATTGAAGAATAAGATAAACATATAAAAAGACCATATATGCGAATACAGAGTAATTATGTGTATCACATAATAACCAACATAAAACAATTCAACTCATAACGGGCTTTACTGAAAATGCAAAAAACTAGCCTCAGATTTGTCTTAAAATAGTATGATTAGTATCCATATGATTCTTGCAGACGATTGAACATTGAATCAGATATGGTTTTTAGGAGGGAAAAAGCCACACACAAAGGATTGGATAGTTCATTAAAAATATGGTTAAAAAAAACCATTCCTCTTCAATTGTATAAAACTCAATCAATTCAAGTATTAAGTAAAACAAATAAAAATGCCATAAAATATGCACAATATACAGAGCAATTCTCTGTGACACATAAAACACCAACATAAAACAATTCAACTCAAAAATGCGTTTAATGTTAACAACAAAGCCTATGATTTAAAAAGAAAATAATATCCATATGATTCTTGCATACGATTGAACATTTGAATCAAATATGGTTTTTAAGAGAAAAAAATTCAACTATATGGATTTCAAGGTAGTATTCATATAATTCTTGCAGATGATTGAATACAAAAACCACCATTAGAGTTCAATTGTATTAAATTCATGGTAGAATCCATATGTTTCTTGGAGACGATTGGAAAACCGTTCAAGGGCAATAACAATATGATTCACACGGACGATTGGATAACTGAATCAAAAATGGTTAAAAA